>LR548612.1:0-119970 GCA_900536415.3 Caenorhabditis sp. 38 MB-2015 | reverse complement strand
ATGCTTTTAACGCTATTGTGAATTTCTCCATTTTTCCACATTTTCAGATATGTTTTGATATTTTCTTCGTTGAATTCATCGCATGAAACTACTGCTTCTTTTCCTCCAAAATTAACAATTTGATCAAATGTGAATTTTGCACCGTCTATGTAGATTTTTTCGACTTTCAACAACTATAAATTAAATTAATGAAACTGTAATTTTATTTCGTGTATCACCTTGTTGATTTTAATAAAACCATTTTCCAGCTTTGAAACATTACCAAATTCTCTAGGCATATCGCTCAAACAAATCTCGTTCAGTTTTCGTAAATTATTGAGATTGAACTGGCCCAACATGTCATAGTCACCCTAAAAAAAACATATGAGACGGGAAAAATTATATGAACTCACTTCAAAGTTGAATTTCTTGATACTGTTGTTATATTTTTCTAGATACTTTTTCGCATATTTAGCCAAAACATGATTCGGTTTTCCTGACTCAAGTTTTGTCCATTTCGCCGATTTATCATAAACAAGAGCATTTTTGTCACTGAAAGTTGAGTCATTTTTTAATAACCTAGTCCATGTCAGGAAATTTTCTTCATTTAATTACCTTCTGTACTCGACGATCGTCTCATTATGTTTAGCATCAAAGAAGTCGAGACAGAAACCGTCATTATAATTTTTCTCAAAGGTCAGTTCCAATCCCAAAACAGCGTCGCGACGTTTAAAAACTCGAATCGAATATAAAAAATCTGCCGATCCTTTGGATTCTTCTTCGCACAATTTTGAACATTGAGCGAATCTGCATCGAGTTTTTGGATCCATTCGATCGATTACCATTTCACGCATTTCAAGTGGAAGATCAAACCAATTAGTAGAAGGTGGCTGAAAATTAAAAACTTTCGAAGAACAGACCAATTCCAAGACTAACTTCATTCTCGACTTTTCTTTTTTTTTGAAATGTTGGTGACATCTGGATTTTGAATTTTTTGACTATCTAAAATACAGCACTACTCAAAAATTCAAACATAAAGTGTTAAGATATTACGTATCGCATATGACGAATAATAACAAGGTTGACCATCTTAAAAACAACTTTATAAAATAATCAACACAGAAAAAAGCTTAACAAAACAAAATTTGGAATTTTCTTAAGATTTTCTAGAAACAAAAATTGAATGAATTCATAAACCAGGCATAGAATGTGTCAATCTTCGCTTTGAAGAACACCATTCTCATAGGCAAATCGTTCCCACGAAACTTGTAAATGGCAATATGGCTCATATTCCACACGGAATATTTTGTTTTCTCCGAATTTGCATTTGGAATAGAACGCGCACTGTGTGCTGTAATTTCAGTAATTTTCTTATTTATAGTTCTAAAATACATTCGACTTACATATCGTCTTCAGTGTATTCCACATAGTCCAACACATCCAATTCTTCCGTTATATTTCTCAATATGAAATCAACAGGACCTCCGACCTGAATTTGTACGCATTCAACATTTTCATGGATTTCTCCATTTTTCCACATTTTCAGATATTTTTTGATATTTTCTTCGTCGAACTCATCGGATGCAATGAATGCTTGTTTTCCTTTGAATTGCACAATTTGATCGAATGTGAATTTAGCTCTTGTCATAGAAATTCTTCCGATTTGTAAAAGCTGAAAATTGATACTGTTTTCAAATAGTTCATGTTAGATTGTTGGACCTTTTTGATTTTAATAAATCCAATATTTTCCAATTCTGAAACATTTCCATATTCGATGGGCACATTGTAAAAGTTAATGAAACACAGTTTTCGTAAATTGTCGAGGTTGAAATCACCCAACGTGGAGTAATTACCCTATAAGAAATATGTACTCCCTAAAAAATGATAATTGACACTCACTGCAAACCAGAAAAACATGATACTATTCTTATATTGTTCGAAATACTTTTTCACATATTTTGCTCTCACATATCTTGGCATTCCTGATTCCAATTTTATCCATTTTGCAGGGTAATTAACTCTTTCGAACTTTTCATCTGTTTTTCGAGCACTTGCACTTTACACAGAGGTACATGATATTAGGAATAGTAATTTTCATATTTCTTACCTTCTATACACCACAGTTGTATCTCCATGTTGAGCATCAATGAACTCCAGATCATAGCTTTCATCATATTTCTCCCCATGCATAAGTTTCAATTTCAACATATTGAAACCATCTTCAACTTTGATTGTGTGAAAATATTTGCTCGACTTCTTCGCTTCTTCTTCGCATACTTTTGAACATTGAGCAAATCTGCAACGAGTCTTTGCATCCATTCGATCGATCACCATCTCTCGCATTTTAAGGGGAAGATCAAACCAACCAGTTGAAGATGGCTGAAAAAGAATTATCATTTTCAGAATCAAATCTTGCGTTCACTCACTTCTATGCCTATATTTTGAACTTGTTGAAGTATTTCATCCATCTAAAAAAATAATATGTCATTAATTATCATTTCGAAGTATTACGCATCGCCAAAAACGAACAGCAAATGTAACGATAAACTTTTAAAAAACTTTATAAAACAAACAAAAATGAGAACATTTTAACATTTTTAAGATGGTCCAAACATAAAATTCAACAAGATTAATCAACAAAACGAGAAAATTTACCAATTTCTATTCCGAAGAACACCATTCTTATTGGGAGATTATCTCCATCTGATTTGTAATTGGTGACGAGGTTGATAATTTACAAGGAATGCTTTATTTCCTCGGACTTCGCATTTGAAATAGAAAGTGCAAATGCTGTAATATTCTTATTGTTAGTTAACGAAAACATTCAACCTACAAATAACCATATTCCCGGTACTCATTAACATCCAAACCTTGCGTGATATTTCTCAAAATGGCTCCGCCACGACCTCTAATCTCAATTCTTACGTTTTCGACATTCTCATGGATTTCCCCGTTTTTCCACATTTTCAAATATTTTTTGATATTTTCTTCGTTGAACTCATCGGATGCAATAAATGCTTCTCTACCTTTGAACTGCACGACTTGATCGAATGTGAAATTCGCTTGTTCCATGTCAATTGTTTCGATTTGTAATAGCTAATAAATTATTATATTTAAATGACCATGTAACATCTGTGTGAAATTTGACAGTATTCGTTATAGAGTATCGAGTAATTTCAGATTTCACACAGATTTTGTATCCCTTTCCAGTAATTCAAAAAAAGTTTATGTTAGATTACCTTGTTGATTTTGATGTCGAGTTTTGAAACTTTTCCAAAGTTGATAGGCATTTTGGACAAGACAATCTGGTTCAGTTTTCGTAAATTATCAAGATTGAAACCACCCAACGTAGCATAAGCATCCTACAAAAAATATGAGAAAGGCACAGAAATGAAATTCGAACTTACTTTAAAGCGGAAACACCTGATACGGTTTTTGTATTTCTCGAGATACATTTTCGCTTAGTTTTCTCACACAACTTTCGGCTCTCCTAATTCTAATTTCCTTCATTTTAGCAGATAATCAAGTTCACTGGACCATTCATTTTCAACGAAATATCGAGTACTTAACAAAATTTCACATTATATGTATTATGAATAGTATTTTTCTCAACTCTTACCTTCTATACACAACATTTGTGTTTCCGTTTCTATCATCCATGAACTCGAGAACATAACCAGATCTAGAACTATTTCCATGACTTAGTTCCAATATTTTACTATAGTTACGATTTGTATAAATTTTAATCGAGAATAAATAGTTATTTGATCCTTTCGCTTCTTTTTCACATAATTTCGAGAACTGTGCAAATTTACACCGAGTCTCCGGATCCATATTATCGATTACCATTTCGCGCATTTCAAAGGGAAGATCAAACCAATCAGTTGTGGATGGCTAAAAAAATAACTTATATTTTCCGAATCAAATCTTACATTCACTCACTTCTATACCCATATTTTGAACTATATATCAATCCTTCAAATATCACATAATATCAATCCTTCAAATATCACAATAATCAATATCAATCCTTCAAATATCACATATCGTCAAAGACAATTTTTCAAAAAATGACGCTATAACGCAGCATATTTATTAGCATAACAAACTCAATGAAGTATAAACGTTATAATATTACACTTTGGAAACTTTAAAACGATGTAAAAAAAAATCTGAGCAAAAACTCTAACTTGTTTGAAAATGACAACCAGTTGAAGAAAAGTTGGCTTCGCAGAATGTTTTTCCTCCTTCTCTTTTATTCTTCAGACGAAACTTGAAAGAGAATCTGGAGAGAAAATATAAGGAAAACTGAACTTTACTAGAGAATTCGATTTTTTGACTGTTGTGAACATGGACGAGGTTTTTGTGTAAATTTTAAAAATTATTTTCCTAACATCAAAACAAATTTGAAGACCTGAAAAAAGTAGTTTCACAAGTGATGGTAAAAGTTTTACAAAAGTAAAATTTTAAAAATTGAGACAATGTCCAACGATATTTTTAAACTTCTGAGGATTTTTAAACAAACAAGGTATTTATGCAGTTGGATTTTTTCTGGCCTCTCACATTTTTTTGATCTACTAAAGTTTTCTTGTTCAATTTCTATGCGGTAGTAAAACCTTCTTCAGAGCGAAGCTCATCAAAAGTTAGAAGCGAGATGTTGATCCGCATCAAAAACTATATCAGATGACATAAATCTTTTTCGAAAGTTCGTTAACAACTTCAAGATGTTTGCTTGTCAGTGGAACCTACGTTTCATTGTCCTCTTCAGACTTGATCACATCGAGATTTTCCGAAATTTTCCGCCAATCAATTTTCCATTCTTTCTAACTGAAAATACCAACAAATCCACCATTCCGGTGAATATCTCCATTTTCTATCAATTTCAAATATTTTCTAACATTCTCTTCATCAAATTCATCGCATCGAACCATATAAAAGGATCCTCTGAATCTTTTGACATCTTCAAACGTGAACATGGTAGACGGCAAATATACGAAGGAAGCTTGATAAACTTGTTCCAAACTCATAAATCCGGTTGCAATAACATCTCCATTGTCATAATTGGAATGAACTTGAACTTGTCGTAGATTTTTGAGACATTTTATATTGAGATTATCCGATGGAAATGTGTCATTTTGAAGAACATGCAAAGAAACGTGAACTTTTCTGATTGATTTTTTGCATTTCTCCGTGAGTTCTCTGATATATTTGTTTCTCAAATTCTCCGCTGTATCATACTCAAATTCCGACCATTTAAAGTCGTTTTGAAGCTCTCCAGAAGGCAGAATAATGAAAACAGAAGAACGTCATCATTTTCAATTTTTCAATTCTTACATCTTGTAGGTTACAATTGAGACGGGATCATCAGAAACACAATTGTCATAAAAACGCATACAATATTGATATTCTGATTTACTGAATCCAACGTATAGATCACCAAACCCCGAATTCACTATTTTAATTGCGTATACATGATTTCTAGATCCCTTCACTTCATCTTCACACAATTTTGAGCACTGTGCAAATCTGCATCGAGTTTTCGCATCCGTTCGATCGATAACCATTTCCCGCATTTCAAAGGGAAGATCGAACCAGTTGGTAGCAGAAGACTGAAAAGTTATAAGTTCGAATAAAAAGACAATATCAAAACTAACCTTATCCTCTACTTTTGTTCTTTTTCGCAAAGTTGGTGGCATCTGAAAAATGTGTATTTTTCAGCAAGGTCAAACAACTCAAAAAACGAAAAACATTTTCAAAGTATGAAAAATCGTAAATATTACAATTAATCAACAGGATTATTGAAATACTCTCTAAATTGTTCATTTTAACAAAAAAATAATCAAAAAAATAACAAAATTGAAGTAGTCGAAATCGAATCTGGTCGAAAATGTTTTGATGAATGTTCGATTTCACTCAATGTTGATAACGAAAAGTCCAAAACTATAGCTTACTCTAGCAGATCTACATTCTTTTTCTTGATTTTTCAGTGGGAACTTGAAGACAAAGCTGGAAATTAAGATGAATGAAAGACTCAATGAATTCACTTTTGAATATACGAACCGCATACTGTCCGCATCCTCTCTATAATCAAACGCATCGAGACCTTCTGTGACTTTCCATCCATCAACCGGTTCCTTTTTTTTCATTGAAAATATTGATCCAATCTTGTTTATATTGTAACTCTCCATTTTTCATTATTTTCAGATATTTTCAATATTTGCTTCATCAAAGTCGTCGGACATTGCTTGGAAAAAAGAATCCTTTAAATCTTTTGATATCGTCGAATGTGAGTTTTGTATTTGGCAAGAATACATGACCAGCTCCATAAATCTGAAAAAAAAAACTTTTTATTTGAGACGATATGATTGTTTTTCTACCTGTTCCAAATTCATTAATCCGATTTTTAGAACATCTAAATCAAAAAAAATCTGATTTCACTGTGATATATTCCAGATTTTTCAGACATTTCATATTGATCTGAGCCAATGAAGAATGTTTTGATAAACCGTCCGTTCTATCATATATTTCAAGTTTTCTGATTGATTTCCTATACTTCTCGATAATACTTTGTGTGTGCTTGTTTCTGACATTCTCCGTTGTGTCGAAGCGCAAACAATATAATCTGATTCAGTATATCCAATGTGTAATTCTCGATACATTGATTCGACAATTTTAATTGCATACAGATAGTTTTTTTTTCGATCCCTTTACTTCATCTTCACATAACTTCGAACATTGTGCAAAAATACATCGAGTTTTCGCATCCATTCGATCGATAACCATTTCCCGCATTTCAAAAGGAAGATCAAACCAACCCATAGAAGATGACTGAACTAATACATAGAACTTCAAATAAAACGGCAGTAGGGAAACTCACTATTTTACTATTCCTGTATTTCCCAATATTGGTGGCATCTGAAACACATTAAAGGTGGGGTAAAAGAAGTTCAAATTGCTCACAAATCAGAGAGCACAATTTCTTAAACGTCTAGTTTTCGAGAAATGTTGGTTCAAAAGTAGACATTTGGAAATCTTCCACGTATAAATATCTTCAGAGTTTTACTTTTTAAAAATGCTCTTCCAAACTTCTCTCACCCCACCTTAACAACATTTTATATTTAAAAAATATATCCATAAAGTACCAATGACTTCTTCAAAAAATCAAATGTACTCGGATATTTGGAAAAAAAACTTCATTTATACGCAAAATTATTCTTCTTCAGTCACGTAAATAATTTCAAAGTAAGTAGTACTCGATAACACACTGAACTTGGATTTCTTCTCATGTCGAGTGGTATAGATCAAGAATTCGCATCTGTAATATTTAAATAATCAAATTAAATAATTTTAATGTTTGATCTCTCACCCTTCTTCGTTTGTTTGAAAGTCAAAAACTTCGAGCTCATCCAAAACTCTTTCAAAATCCACATCTCTAGGATTCTCATAAAGAACAGCGACGGTTTCAAGATTTTCCGAAAGTTCTCCGTTTTTCCACATCTTCAAATATTTCACAATAGTGTCATCGTCGAACTCATCTGACTTGATTTCATAGTTTGCACCTTCGAATCGAACAATTTCATCGAATTTGAACTTTGGTTTGTTCATGTTAACAGTGTGGGTTCGAATAACCTAAATATCAAAAACAAAGGATAATTCATTAAGAAAGGTTTTCTGAATTCAGTTTTAGTTACCTGCTCCAAACTTATGAATCCAGATTCGATTACATTCAATTCTCCAACATCAATAGTAACAGTTTGTAGATTTCTCATGTGTTTCACATTGAAATCGCCATGATTAAAAGTTGAATCCTATACATAAATCTAGATTTAATTATACGGGCGTTAAATGTACTTACATTAATGACCAATTCTTTCATCCATTTTCCGTGTTCACTAATATACTTTTTGAAATATTCAAATTTGATTTCAAACGGTGTTCCCGATTTTAGGTTTATCCATTTCACTTCTCCACGCTATTCGTCATCAACAATACTGAAAAGAAAATCTTATGAAGACCTTAACGGATTAATGAAAGAGGCATGTTTCATTAGATATAAATTGTATGATGTTTTTATTACGTATCTAACTTTTGCTGAACTCTGCGCGGGAAGTTGAATTTCCAGCTCACAGTTGTTTCTTCGAAATTATATGTTTTTCAGTAGAATGAGAGTACTAAAGAGCTGTTTGAAATGAACAATCATGCTGAAACGCTCAAAAAACATACTTTAAAAAAGATCAAGTTAACAAAAACATGACAATTTTCAGATACATTTTTGAATTTTTTGAAAAAAGCGTAGAATTATCAGATTTTCAAGTGATCACTTACGCCTTATAATAAACTATTGTCTGATCGACGCCAACGTCGAGAAGCTCAAGAATAAAGCCATCATCATTATCGCAATGATAAACGCGCAGATACTCGGCTTCGGTATTATCTCCACCCCACATTCCCAAACCAATCATATAGTCTTTCGAACTTTTCGCTTCTTTCTCACATATTGTTGAGCATTGCGCGAATCTACAACGAGTTGTTGGATCCATTCGATCGATAACCATTTCACGCATTTCGAGAGGAAGATCAAACCAATTAGTATTAAAACGCTGCGGATGCGAATTTTTTTTTTGGAAGAAGAGCTAATATTTTGAAACTCAATTTATTTTTTGCTCTCTTTCTTTTTCGTATTTCAAGTGGCTTCTGCAAAAAAATCGATCCAATTAGAACTAGGCGACGTTTTAAACTCACATTATCATCTAATAGTTTCCTTTTTCGCAAAACTGATGGCATCTGGAATACATAAAGGGATGTGAAGGAATCTTAGATTTTTTCGAAATATCCATAAAGTAATAATTACTTTCAGGACGTGTACTTTAACATTTAATAACAAAATAACAACTTCATTGACAAAAACATATTTTAGAAAAGAAGAAAGAGGCAGAATTATTTATTTTACTCTTAAAAAGCACGTTCAAAACGAAAGTTAAGGTAACGGGGTTGTAAACAATGACAAACATTTATATTTCTTCTCATTTCGAGTTGAATAGACCACGAATTCGCTATAATATATTTTTAGTTTAATACTTGTTGAATGCGACCTACCTAACCATTCCTCTCTCGACATCAAAAATGTTCATCTCAACCAGAACTCTAACAAAACTCACACTTTCAAAATTGTCAGTTGAAACATTAGGATTTTTGAGATTTTCCGAAAGTTCTCCGTTTTCCCACATTTTCAAATATCTCAAAATATTTTCTTCATCGAAATCATCAGACTCGATGTTGTAGTGCTCACCTTCGAATTGAACAATTTCATCGAATTTGAATTTGGTATGGGTAATCGAAACATTGTTAGTTTGGATAACCTATGAAAAAACAAGGCCAAATTGGAAACAACTCTTCTGGATTCTGTTTACCTGTTCTGAACTTAAAAACCCAGATTCGACTAAATTCGAACTTCCAACATTTATATAAACGGTATATAGATGTCTCATGTGTTTGGCGTCAAAATCACCATGATTAAAAGTTGAAACCTATAAAATATAGGTTCAATAATACGGTTATTATCGGTACTTACATCAATGTATAACTCTCTCATCTATTTTCCGTGTTTACTGATATACTTTTTGAAATATTCAAATTTGATTTCAGGCGGTGTTCCCGATTTCAGTTCTATCCATTTCACTTCTCCACGCTTTTCGTGATCGTTCGAACGACAATTTAAATTATATAAGGACCTTAACGGAAACACTTTAATGGGTTTTAGTAACACTTTAATGGGTTTTAGTAATAAAATCAACACACTAAAAATGAATAATTATTTTTTCAAATGCTCAAATTAGAACTGTCCCGAGTGACCTTATATTTGAGGTTCCCTTATATATATTTGAAAAATGTGTAGAATTATCAGATTTTCTAGTGATCACTTACACTTCATAACAAACAATTGTCTGATTAACTCCAACGTCGATAAACTTGATAATATAGCCATCATCGTCCACGCTAGGATAAATGCACAAATGCTCGGCTCCGACTTCATTTTCATCATACATTCCCAAACCAATCATGTAGTTTTTCGAACTTTCGGCTTCTTTTTCACATATTTTTGAACATTGTGCAAATCGACAACGAGTTTTTGGATCTATTCGATCGATTACCATTTCACGCATTTCAAATGGGAGATCGAACCAATTAGTACGACTAGGCTGAAGTATTAGAATTTGAATAGGAAGAAGAGTAATTTTGAAACTCACTTTCTTTCTTCTTCTCTTCGCAATTGCAGGTGGCTTCTGGAATACATTCAGTGAAGATTTCAGAAGAGGAAAATTTGAACTATTTGGTTGAAAGGTACATGTGTCCATATAAACCGTATCGTTTTTTTAAATAAAGGTGTTCCTTTACTTCAAAATTTGACATTCAACTCAATTATTGTTACTAGAAGGCGAAGATCCAAAACTCACATTATCATCTAATATTTTCCTTTTTCGCAAAACTGGTGGCATCTGAAACACACTCACGTACACATTTTCCAGACTTTTTCAAAATATTCATAAAGTAATACTGACTTCTTCAAATAAAGGAAATGTTTTTTGACATTTAAAAAAACTAGAAGGCTTCATTGACAAAAACCGTTTTCAAAAAAATCGAGATCATTTATTTTTTTTGGCGCCAGAAAGCCGTATCGACCCATATTTGAATGCAATCAACACTGTATTCAACATAAGTATAACATTCCTCTTCTTTGTGGTGTGTGGCATAGAACATGAAATCACAGCTATAAGAAATTGAAGCAATAGTATTTATAGTTCTTTGTCAAGTAATCATACCCGTATGACATTTCCTCAAAATAAAAAACATCCAACCCGTCAATAATCTTGTCAAATTCGACCTTTTCCGGATTTTCAATGAAAATTGTCATATTCTCAATATTCCTTGAAAGTTCTCCATTTTTCCACATTTTCAAATATTTCAAAATAGCTTCTTTATCGAATTTATGTGACATGATTTCACAATAAACACTTTCGAATCTGATAATTTCATCGAACTTGAATTTTGTATTGGACATGTAGACTCTATCAGCACGCATAACCTATCAACTTTACTTTATATATGCTAGCACAATATACATATCAAATACCTGTTCTGAGCACATGAAACCACACTCGATGAGATCTAGTGTTTCTACATAGAGATGAATATATTGCAGATTGTTCATATTCTTCACATTGAAGTCGAATTCTGTGAACGTGTCGTCCTTAATAATGTATTATCTCTGTATGTGTTTTGTATAACTCACGATAACATCTAAGATTTTGATCGATCTTCCGTATTTATCGACAAGCGCTTTAAAATATTTCGATCTGACTTCTGATGGGCTTCCCCATTCAACATTTACCCATTTGACAACGTAGTCCTCCTTTTTGCCATTGACGTACCTTAACAAGATGTATGAAATAAAATAGCCAAAGATACTTCAACTCACGCCTTGTATAAAACGACAGTTTGACTTGTTCCAGTATCACTGAATTCGAGAATATAACCGTCATCATGATAATTGATGCGCAATCGTTTTGTTTCACCTCTATTGAAAAGTCCAATACGCCATAAATAATGTTTCGATTTCTTAGCTTCTTCTTCACATTTTTTCGAACATTGTGCAAATTTACAACGAGTTTTCGCATCCATTTTATCGATTATCATTTCTCGCATTTCGAATGGAAGATCGAACCATGAAGTTGATATAGGCTGAAAATTCATAAATTTTTTTCCAGATTCGGATTATTGAACTAACCTCTAACGCTGAATGTGATAACTCTTCTTCTGCTGAACCCATCTGAATTAATTTGTAGAACGAGAATTCATATTATTGTTTTAAAATAGTCAGTATCGTTCCGAACGATCGAATAGATATTATTTTGAGACCGGAAGCAGATCAAATTTATTAAATATAATATTGGAAACATTCAGAAGTTTGTCCTTCTCAGGTTGAATTAAAAATATGAAGAGCTAAAAAATATGGATTATATTCAACGAAAGTAGCTATCTGATCTTTCACGTGATGACTCGCATAGAATTCGAAATCGCAGGCCGTGCTGTAAAAAATTCAAATTCTACATTTTTTAAATTTCAAATTCCTTACCCATCGTTGACATAGTTGAAAACATTCAAACCTTCAACCATTCTTTGAAAATTTACACGAAAAGGTTCAAAGTTCACAGAAATATTTTTTAAGTTTTTCGAAAGTTCTCCATTCTTCCACATTTTCAGATGATCTAGAATGAGATATCCGCATTGGAAAACATCTTCGTGGCAAATTTCAATCTCTTGTATAAATTTTATATGTTTCAAATTGTGATCCATGAGTGAAAACGTTTTATCCTGAAACTATTTTTGTGGATTCATCTCTTCAAGTCATACCTCCACCGGCATCCTGGGTGGCCTATGTTCCAAAATACACTCTGGGTTTGAGGTCCGAAAAACACTCTAAAAAAAAGATTTTTTGCGCCTCCGGCGCTGATGACTTACGCATTTTTAAACCTTTTTTTTTAGATTTGAAAATTTTACACTCTAAAATTCTGCGATACTGAACATTTCCAAAATACACCCTGGATTCCTATGACTCCGGTGGAGGTATGCTTCAAGTCAACTTACATTCATTTTCACGAATTCAATCGAGCGTTTATAACTGCCGATATACTCTTTGAAATACTTTAATCTGACTTCCGATGGATTTCCATTCTCAACTTTTGTCCATTTCACATCGCCATTATACTTATCTCCATTGATGTAACTGCAATTTTTCAAAATTCTAAAGAAAAATAGAAAATCTTACGAAATATAAATAACGAATGTCCGTTTTTCATCGATATCGACAAATTTAATTTTGAAGTCCCTTTTGTTCGTATAGCCAACTTCCAAATGTATCTTTTTGGATCCATTTCATCGATAACAATCTCGCGCATTTCAAGAGGAAGGTCGAACCATGAAGTTGAAACAGGCTGAAATTAAAAATCTAATTTTCATTTTCTAGTGGATGAACTCACTTCTAACGAAGCCGAATCGGGTAAATGCGATGTTGCCTTACCCATCTGGAGAAAATGTTTAGTTTAGTGCCAAGACAAATGCATGAAAAGGTATCCGACATTGTATACTACAACATAATCAAGTTTCTCACTCACAAAAAAAACAGTTTTATTCACATAGACTATTCGACATTCTAATGTAAGATTTAAATGATTTCTATTCTACGAAAAAAAGGTTTCATGGAAAAAATAAAAAAACATACATCTTCAATAACAATCAAGTAAGAAAATCTATCAGGCAAAAACTCTTTTTTCGTTTACCACTGTTAATTTTTTTGAAAAATAAGTTGTATTTAATCATCAAGTAAAGAAATAAGCGCGACGAATTCCCGTTTCACTTCTTTTCGTCGATTTTTTGTAAAAAACTGATTAAAATCGTTGAATAAAAGTATTTTACTTCAGTACAATAGTCAGTATTGATTTGATGATTTGCGAAGAAACGAAACTTACATCTTAAAACTAAATGAATCAAAAAATAAATTAAGATTCTGAAGGACTCACTCATCTTTTTCTTCATCTTCTTCATAATCAAAAGCGTCAAGTCCTTTCATAATATTGCTCATATTAACTTTACTAGCAATGTTAACAAAGAGGTATGAACGAAATTTATGTAGTTCTCCATTTTTCCACATTTTCAAATATTTTTCAATCGTTTCTTCGTCAAAATCATCTGATTTAATTAAATAATAATAACCTTTGAATCTAAGAAGTTGCTCGAATGTGAAGTTTGTTGCTTTCAAAAGAACTACTTCAGAATAATTAATCTGAAAACTTTGATAAGCAAATGAAAATTTCAAATATATTTTAGCATACCTGATCAGGATTCATATATCCGCATTTCAAGACATCTTCATGTGAAATATCGATCTCTTGGATGTATTTTACCTTTTTCAGGTTGTGATTTATAAGTGGGAATGTTTTATCCTAAAATTGAGATTTTGGAGTTGTTCTACATAGTGTTCTAAACTTACAAATATTTTAATACCTTTTATCGAATTCCCATGTTTCTCAATATACTCTTTGAAATATTTCAATCTGATTTCTGACGCTTTTCCCGATTCTACTACTGACCATTTCCAATCACTCAGACTCCTGTTTCCACTGAAAAATGCTCAATTATATACATACATAACATAGAAAATGAATTCTTACGTCTTACAAACAACCATTGTCTCATCATCTCTTATGTCAATGAACTGGATCAGGTAGTCATTTCTATAATTATGGGCCACTGCTAACAAATCTGGGGAAATGACCATTATTCCGAACATGTATTTTTTCGATTCCTTTGCCTCTTTTTCGCATAATTTTGAGCATTGAGCGAATCTACATCGAGTCTCCGGTACCATTTTATCGATTATAATTTCACGAATTTCATAGGGAAGATGGAACCATGAAATTGAGTTTGGCTGAAATGAACATTGAAGTGTATTTGGTTCATCAAGCATCAAAAATAAACGCACTTCTGTCTCCAATGATTGCGATTGCTTCAGAGGCGATGATTCCATCTGAACTGGGATGAATAAAAAAAATTAAAAATCTATGAGTAGGTATTCGACATTGTAAAATACAATGTCAATAAATTTCATAATTCGCGAAAATGGATTATTTAATAAAAAAAAAATTTTTAATCAGCAAGTATATTTTATTCATCATCTTCACTCCCTTCATTCTCCTCATACTCCTCATTATCTTCATCCTCATCCACTTCTTCGTAAAACGAAATCCCAAGGTTGGGGAAATTGTAGTTGACTTGTGTTATCTTATTATCGGTTTGATGATTCGCGTAGAATTGGAACATCCACCTGGAAAAACATTGGACTAGAAATGAACACTTGAAGATGTTAAAGGAAATCAATCCCTTTAAATGACCCTCTATTTTTCTTTCATTACTCAAAGGGGGAGTGGCACCAAAAAAAGTTGTGTTCGAATTAAAGAGTACGCTTGAGGGTTATACTATATCGATGGTGCTTTTTCTTTTGAATACAATTAAATTTTTGGTGCACCTCCCCCTTCAATTTTTTGGTGCAGCTCTATATTTTTGTTGTGGTGCAGCTTTCATCAATTTCGTTGTGTTAAAAAAAAGAGCACCATCGATATAGTATAACCACCAAGGGAATTTTCAGCGGAAAGCCTAGTCTCCGAGAATTTTTCACATACGATTTCAATTTTCCCACGTAAAGTTCAATAAAAAACTTAAAAACCAATTTTCTCGAATACCAGGCTTTTCGGTAAAAGTTCCCTTGGTGGTTTCACTATTCCGAGGGTGTTCTTTCTTTTAAAAAATTAAAAAGTATACCTATTTTTTCCCAATACCCCCCCCCCCCTTTAAGCTGAAGTTCATTGCCTAACCCCCACTCTTCCAATTCTCAAAAAGTGAAGGTTTCATTTTCGAAAAAAAATTTCGAATAAAAAGAAAAAACTTTATTTTTAAATTCGGAATTTAATTATTTTTTGCCGCGTTTAATTCCTTTTTGTCGTAATTGTGCGTCAAAGTGTATGCAGTGTCAACACGCGGCATATTATTTCACGTGAAAGTATTTTTGTCAATTAAAAAAAATTAATTTTTCGATTTTTTAATTTTTAAGACTAAAATTTAAAGAGAACGACTTCCTTTGAATGACCCGGCCAGGGATGAAACATGTGTGTAAAATTTGATAGTACTCGATTCTAAGGTAAAATTGAAAAAAAAAAACTTGTAAAATAAAAAAAGGCTTAAAAGGAACAAAATAAAACCTAGAGTTCGATCTCGAGAAAAAAAATATATGGCCTAGAAACCCAAAAAAGTGCGATAATGCTCCAGATAACTTTTTTATTCACACGTTTGAGAGAATTATTGCACACTTTTGGGTTTCTGGGCCATTTTTTTTTCTCGAGATCTAACTCGAGGTTTTATTTTTGTTCCTTTTAAACCTTTTTTTCTTACAAGAAGGTTTTTTACACGCTTTTTTTGTTTCAATATACCTTAGAATATCGAGCACTATCAGATTTCACGCACATGTTTCATCCTGGCCGGGTCATTTAAATGTAACTTTTGGAAAAAAAAATGGCTGTGTGCGATTCGTCACGTTCGAACACGTTCGCCGCCGGTGTCTGTTTTTTTTCCAAACTTGAAGCCGTCTCATTTTTAAAACTCCCAAATGCCTCGAAATCGGTCCCTCGTCAGGAAACTCACTTATTTCCATTTTCTTTATAGTCGAACACATCGAATTCTTTGATAATGTTTTGCATATCAAGTTCAAAAGGGATTCGAACAAAGAGATGAGCAAGATAATAAGATAGTTTCCCATTTTTCCACATCTTCAAGTATTTTATAATCTTTTCTTCGTTGAAATCATCTGATTTGACAGAGTAGGTTTCACCTCTGAAACTGACAATTTCCTCGAATGTGAAGTTTGTTTGATCCAAAGAAACTACATCAGTATTTATGAGCTGAAAACTATAAATTCGTAAATAATATACAGGGTGTTTCATAAATAACGTTACGCGATACGCAATAAAAGTTTCGAACAACTTCGAAAAACATAACTTAACTCAAATTTGATGAACTTTGATGGTTGAAAATCATGTTGTTTGTCAAATGTCGAACTTTAGCATAAATTAGTTAAAAATAAGGTAAAATAAAAATCGGATTCGAAAATTAACGAGAAACAAAAAGTTTCAAAATGTTTGATAAACAGATCGACATGAAGGAAGAATTTGTATTGTTCATTTCGTTTTTCTATTCCTTTCGCTTCGAGATATTTTGATCTACAAGTGTCTGAATCTCTCATTTTTACGCACTATTTCGTCCAATAGATCAAAAAATGTCTTTTGGCGAAGAGAATAGAAAAACAGAATAGACAATAAGAGTTTTAGTATTTATTTCCAGACTCTACGTCTAAAAAAAATTTCCGAGCGATTAGAAAAAAACTAAAAATTTCCGAAAAATTTCGAAATTTTTCGATGAAGCATGTTCGCTTCACTGCCAAATAGTTTTTTTTATTGAATTTGCTCTTGATTTTGGCTTTTTTCATTTTTTGGTTCTAGGTCAAAAAAGTACCATATACACAGAAAATTGAAACTTTTGTAGGAAAATGAAAAATGAAAAATAGTTTTTATGAAACACCCTGTACGAATAAAAATAAAAAAGCCACCCACCTGTTTTGGGTTTAGATAACCGCGTTCGAAGACATCTTCACAGTCAATAATGATGCCATGTATGGACTTTATAAGTTTCAAATTCTGATTCATAGGAAAGAATGTTTTATCCTAGAATTTGTACTTGGAATTGTTTCTCATAGCCAAACTCACAATTATTTTCAGATAATTAATCGAATGTCCATAGTTCTCGATAAACTCTTTGAAATACTTCGATCTGACTTCTGAAGGATGTCCATATTCAACTTTTGTCCATTTCACATCGCGATTTGCTCTATCTCCATTGATGTAACTGCAACTTTTCGATATAAACAAATTTTTTTAAAAATCTTACGCCACATAAATCACTAGTGTTCGTTCTTCGTCGATTTCAAGGAATGTCAACTTGTAGTTCCTTTTCTCTGTGTGGGCTGCTTCAATTGTGTTGGGGTAATTAATCGAAACCTCATAAAGGTAATTTCTTGATCTTTTTGCCTCTTTTTCGCAAAGTTTCGAGCATTGAGCAAATATACATCGAGTTTTTGGGTCCATTTCATCGATAACAATCTCGCGCATTTCAAGAGGAAGATCAAACCATGAAGTTGGAATAGGCTGAAATCCATTATTCCATTTCGATTTTCTAACCGAAATAAACTCACTTCTGGCAAAAACGGATGAAGTATTTTCGATATTGTTAGATCCATCTGGAGTAAATTGGATTCAGCACAAAAATATATGAAAAATATTATACATCGTATATTACGACATGACCAAGTTTCTTATCCACAAAAAAAACAGTGAATACAGTAACTGAGAACTATTTTATGTCAAGGTACAGAATTCCTCGGGGATCCCGATTTCGAATGAAGTTGAAAAATACCTCACTTCAGTATACATCATTTTTTCAATATGATGGCTTGAGTAGAATCCAAATATACATCTATCAACAAAATCATTTAATTGGAATAATTTAATTCGAATTTGCATACCCGGTTTCATCAAGTTCTTCTGATCGTGAGTAAATAACGTCAAGCCCTTCAATCATTCGGTTCATTTCGCCATTGTAAGATAGAGCAACATTAATATCAAGCCATTCTAAATTTTTCGAAAGTTCTCCATTTTTCCACATCTTCAAATATTTCAACATGTTCTCATTCGCAAGTTCATCGGATTGAAAATCGTACAAACAACCTTCGAGCCTTATAAGTTCTTCGAATGTAAGATTTGTATCCCTGATATACACTACAGGAGTATGTATAACCTTAATACAGTTTTTGTGTTTGAGATGTTTTACATGAGTGAAAACGATTCATCCTAAAACAATACAGTTTTTTTTTGTGGAAGTTATCGTTTCAAGTGAAACGTACAGAATGTTCGAGTCTTCTCAAAGAATGTTTATATATCGTAGTGAATTCTTTGAAATACTTCAATCTGACTTCGGACGGACTTCCTGATTCCACTTTTGTCCATTTCACAACTCGAGTATACGGATCGAGGTAGATGAACAAGAAAAAATGAAACACATCAAAGGACAAGCTTCTCACCTTTTATAAACGACGATTGTCTGTTTAGTGTTTGTGTCAACGAATTCGAGACCGTAAGCCGATTCTTTTTCTCTTTTTGTGTGGGTCATTTCTAATAACAAAGTGTCTTCTAACTGTGAAACTACAATTCCGTAAAGATAATTTCTTGAGCTCTTCGCCTCCATTTCGCATGTTCTCGAACATTCTGCGAATCTACATCGAGCCTTCGGATCCATTCGATCAATTACCATTTCTCGCATTTCGAAAGGAAGATCAAACCATTTTTTGGGAGATGGCTCAAATGTAAGAAGATTGATTCAATGTATTATTTTGCTGGATTCTTACTTTGCTGGATACAAAATTGTCCATCGACAATTGTTTGAAATGTGGGCGTTTCCGAGATGTGGAAAACATCTGAAATTGGAATACATACATAGTGTCGGAAAAATTTAAAAAAAAAAACATGAATAAATATTAACTTCGTTAGAAACGAAAAATTATTTAAATATTTCTGTATTTCACAAAAATAGTTTATTTATCAATAAAAAAATACACGGTCTTTAATTATCAAGTAAGAGAAGTGATTTTCAAGTAACTTATTCATCATCTTCATCGTCTACATCATCGTCCCCCTCTTCATTATCTTCACTTGACTGTTCGCAAAACGCGATGAAAAAGGTGGGGAAGATGTATTTTATTTGAGTAAAATATTCAGTACCAATTTGAAATTCCGCGTAGAATCGGAACTTGAATCTGGAAAAAAATTAACTTTTTCAATTTCGGCAAAAATTTTCGACTTTAGGATTCCGAATTTCTATCGTCTGTGCGTTGCTCCGCAACCCTTGAACATTTTTTTTTGTAAAAATACAGAAGAGAAAAATGAGAGATAGGAGAGAACGCGAGAAGGGGGCTTAACCCTGAACCGGACTAGTCCATGTATGGTGTTCGTACGTCAAAATGAACTCCACAATTAAAGCCACTTATTTCCTACTTTGAATTTCCAAAAAAGAAATGTTAATTCAAACTTCTGACTTCCTAATACCGATTTTGTCTGATGTGGACCATTGTAGGCAATTCTCATAAAATACATATTTTTAGGATTTAAAAGTCGACTGGGCTTTCATTGACTAAAGCGTGTGCTTTTTTGCGTCATGTTTGATGTATGTGCACAACTTTTGAATTAAGTGTTTTCAAACAAAAAAAAAACTTTTAGCTCGGTTTTACAAACCCCATAATCTAGAGAAAAACATTACTTCTATTAGGGCTAGGAGAGGAGGCAGGCCGAAAAAAAAATCCCTCGAGGTCTTTCATTTAAGAGCAACTAACCGAGTCCTTTAAACGAAAACATTTGAACCATATTAGATAAACTCACTCATTTTCATCTTCTTTATAATGAAACCCATCGAGTTCTTCCATAATTCTTCGCATATCAACTTCACGTGGGATCGTAACAAAGAGATGATAAATGTAAACAGGTAGTTTCGCGTTTTTCCACATTTTGAGATATTTTATAATCGTTTCTTCGTTGAAGTCATCTGATTTAATAGTATAAATAATACCTTTGAATCTAATAATTTCCTCGAATGTGAAGTTTGTTTGATTCAAAGCAACGAAATCAGACTGCAAAACCTGGAAACTATAACTTGGGTGCGAATTCGAAAAAAAAGCTGTCTACCTGATTTGGATTCAGATATCCACATTTGAAGACATCTTTATGGGGAACCATAATTCTCTTGATGCACTTTATATGCTTCAAATTGTGATCCATAATTGAAAACGTTTCGTCCTAAAACTGATATTTTGAACTCTTATCTCTCATTGTCAGCTAAACTCACAGCTACTTTAAGAAACCTAACCGAATGTTTATACTTCCTAAGATACTCCTTGAAATACTTCGATCTGACTTCTGAATTGTTTCCATATTCAACTTTTGTCCATTTCACATCACGATTGTCCTTATCTCCATCAATGTAACTGCAATTTTCTTTAAAATGAACTTAAAAAAAATCAAATCTTACGCCACATAACAGACGAGTGTCCGATTTTCATTAATTTCGAGAAAGGTCATCTTGTAGTCTCTTTTACCGGTGTGGGACATTTCTAATGTATCTTCGTCCATGACCGTAATCCATTGCATATAATTTTTTGAGCTCTTTGCTTCTTTTTCACACATTTTGGAACATTTAGCAAATTTACACCGAGTTTTTGCATCCATTTTATCGATAACAATCTCGCGCATTTCAAGAGGAAGGTCAAACCAATTCGTAGTAGAAGTAGGCTGAAACCAAAGACCGGATTTGTATTTTTATTGATGAACTCACTTCTGGCGAACACAAATCAGGGGTATTTTGTGATGTTGTTTGACCCATCTGGAGAAATTGACGTGGGCACCAAGAAAAATGTATAAGAAAGGGCACCAAGAAAAATGTATAAGAAGGTGTATAAGAAAAGTATAAGAAAATTGGAAATTGTATCAAACAATTTGAAATATTTTGTAGTTCACAAAAAATAGTTCATTTATTAACAAAAATACATGGTTTCTGATTATCAAGTAACCTATTCATCGTCTAAATCCAACTTTTCACTAAACCAAATCAAAAGAGTGGGGAAGATGTAGTAAATTTCAGTACACATATTAGTATCAATTTGATGATTTGCGTAGAATCGGAGCATACATCTGAAAAAAATTGTTTATATATATACTTGGCTCACAAGGGAGTGATGTTAGGAAAATTCGAAGCGGAATTCCACAAAAACTGATAATTATATCAACATACGGTAACGGTTCATAGTGAGATATATTTTAATTATGCCCGTGTTATTGTGTGTTTTCCAACTTTGGAGGCCAATTTTTTGAGAACTAGGACTTTTTTAATAAAATGCTATGACGCTTTCACTGAACTTGAGACGCTCTTTCAAATAAAACTTGTTTGACTGAAAATTGAAAGACTACTTCATATGGAAGTTTGTATCTAATAATTGATACTGTAAATTGAAAACTAGCGTAGAAATTTTCAGAACAAGCCTCTGAGATTGACTTTGAGATTCACACAAAAACTGATTAAGAGACATTTCCAGAATTTCTAGATATATCTATCTACATATTATGTTGAACATTATACCTTTAGCCGTCCTTTCGATAGATAAACTCACTCATTTTCATCTTCTTCATAGTAAAAAACATCCAACCCTTTCATAATTTTTTGTATATCAACTTGATAAGAGATCATAACAGAGAGATGGTAAAGGTAATCAGGCAGTTCCCCATCTTTCCACATTTTCAAATATTTGATAATTCCTTCTTCGTTAAAATCATCCGATTTAATTGAATAGCAACAACCTTCCAATTTGACAACTTCCTCGAATGTGAAGTTTGTTTCGTCCAAAGTTACATCATGAGACTGTGAAATCTGAAAACTATATTATTGCCACTTCAATATTTCGAAACATATTCTGCCTACCTGATTTATATCAAGGTATTCGCATTTGAAAACATCTTCATGAAAAAAATATATTTTTGTATAAACTTTAAATCTTTCAAATTGTGATCCATAAGTGAAAATGTTTTATCTTAAAACTAGTACTTTTAATTCATTACCCAAGGTAACTCACATATATTTTAACGAAGTTGATCGATCTTTTATACTTCCTGATCTGACTTCTGAATTGTTTCCAATTTCAACTTTTGTCCATTTCACATCACGATTCTTCTTATCTCCATCGATGTAACTGCATTTTCCCGAAATACATATATATTTTGAAACAGTAGAACCTTACGCTACATAACAAACGAGTGTCCGATTTTTATCAATCTCAAGGAATTTCATCTTGTAGCCACTTTTATCTGAATGGTTCAGTTCTATTGTATCTGGGTTCATAACCGTTATCCATTGAAGGTTATTTCTTCAGTTCTTCGCTTCCTTTTCGCATTTTTTTGAACATCGTGCAAATATACACCGAGTTTTTGCATCCATTTTATCGATAACCATTTCTCGCATTTCGAAAGGGAGATCGAACCAGTTAGTAGTAGAAATAGGCTGGAATGAATTACGGGTTTTGGTTTTTTAATGGATGAACTAACTTCGACCGAAGGCGGATAAAGTGTTTGTGATGTTCTTTGACCCATCTAAAGTGGTTAAGGTTATGTAGAAAAAAATTATGAAAATATTTGATATCACACACACAACAATATAGTCAAGCTGCTCACGAGCAAAAGAAAACAGTTTTATTAACAGTACTTGCAGAATTCCTCGCCAAGTCCGATTGCAATAGAACTACCAATATAGTCAACTTGCGTATAAACTTTTTCTTTTTTTATGATGGTTTGCGTAGATTTCGAAAGACCATCTGAAAATAAGGAAAATTTTTGAAAAAATTGATTTTGGATTGACATACGAATCTCCATCATCATCTGAGCGAATTACATCAAGTCCTACAGTCACTTCACGCATTTTGACGTTTGATGGATTTTCAATGCCAATCAAGATGCATTCCAGATTTCTGGTGAGTTCTCCGTTTTTCCAAAATTCCAAATATTTCGAAATTCCTTTTTGATCAAATTCATCTGATTTAATATCATACCATCTACCTTCGAATGTGATGATATCTTCGAGGGTAAACTTTGTTTGTTCCAAATCAACATGTCCTGCGTGTGCAATCTGATATTTAAAAAAATGAATAAAAAACGGTAATCACACATTGACAAACTTGGAGAAGAAATTCATATCATAAAGCTCAACCGGAAAAACTGAAAGCTTAAATTATCGCTTTTTTGCGAAAATTTATAATGTAAAAAATATTGAAATGAGGTTTTCGTTTTCACGCGAAATTGAAATTAATTTTTCACGTTTTTGTTGACATGTATTTTTTATTTCAAAGATCAGAAATAAATGTTACGATAGCAGTATGAATTCAGAGCAGACAGTACAACTCTTTTTTTATAAAAAATTCCGGAGGATAAAAAATAAAAATGTCGAACTCAACGGTGATCCACACAATGATACGAAATCTCGAATACGAGAGATTTTTTGAAAACGAAACCTTTAAGGAAATGAGAACATTTCTTATTAGTTCAATCATAGAATTTTAGAATGGAACCAAAACAAATGCAAAAAATAATAATTTTGGATTTTTTGAAATATGGAGCACTGTTTAAGGGTACACATTTTTCGAACCTTACTTGCCAGGAAAACTTAGAAACTGGATGTTGATCAGCACCAAAAATTATATCGAATGTAAGATCTCATTCTGAACTTATTTTTCCATCGTGTGATTTCCTTGTTAACTAACCTGGTTTACACTCAAAAATCCACTTTTGATCACATCTCTGTCGAAGATATTAATGTTCTCAAGGCTTCTCAGGTACTTCACATGATTTTCAACTAATGAAAACTTGTCATCCTAAAAATGACAATTTGAACTCTTTTTTTTTAGATCAAACACACATGAATTTCGAGACTTTTTAAAGAATTTTGGCATTTTTCAGTTTCTTTGAAATAATTGGCCCTGACTTCTAATGGATTTCCCCATTCTAATTTTGTCCATCTCGCGATCATTTCGAATTGTTTTTCACTGGTGCCACTTAATAAATTTTGATATAGATCAGATCGGAAAAAATGGTTTCTTACCTTTTATAAACAACAATCGTCTGGCGAGTTCCAGTATCTATAAATTCAATTTTATACGCCCTCTCAGAATGTAAGACCTCCATTCCACAAATTCCATCTTTTCTATAAACCATTATTCCATTTAAATAATTTTTCGATTCTTTCGCTTCCTTTTCACATAATTTGGAACATTGTGCGAATCTACTCACGGTTTTGGACAAGTAACGCTTCATACAAGATTGCTTGAAACGCGGGCACTTTCGAGAAGGTGAAGACATCCAAAATGAGATAGTAATTTGGTAATTTAAATGCATAGCTAAATATTATCATCGTTAACAACGATGGTTTTCAACTATTTTGTAACAAAACACAATAAAATTTAATCTATCAACTATTAAAAAACCACAAAATGATCAAGTTTTTGAATTCATTCAATCGATAACTATTTAACGCATTTCAAAAAGAAGATCGAACCAATTTGTAGAAGGAATAGTGAAATGACGTCGAAAACTTGTTTACTCAAAAACTTTCATGATTAACTGTTTCAACCGTGGGCGTTTTTGAAATGTACAAGACATCTGAGAATACTTGATTTACATGAACATAAAATTATAAATTATGGATGTATAGTATGTATTTCTGTGGAAACTAAATAACCAAAACAATCGGCTTATTAACGAAATCTATAATGAACAAAAAAAGGCTTTTGTTCAATGTTGGAAGGAATCGTCAGTGCTGATTTGAAAATTAGAAAAAAACATAATCAACTTGTGTGTATACTTCTGTTCCGATGTGTCTGTCTGCATAGAATCTGAACGCAACGCTGAAAAATCAATATTTTCTGTTGATTTCATTTATTATGACCTTACCCGCATTCTGAGGCATTGTAATCAAAAACATCCAATCCACGGGTCATTTTACAAAAATCCACATGAACATCATCACGGTTGATAGCAACAGACATATATTCCAAGTTTTCAGATAGTTCTCCACGTTTCCACATTTTCAATTATTTCAAAATACCTTCTTCGTTGAACTCATCTGAATTAATCGCATAATATTTCCCTTCGAACTTGATGATTTCATTGAATGTGAATTTAGTGTGCTCAAGATGTATATCTTTGGTATGGATAATCTATGAAAAATTAATATTGATATATCATTTGCATTTAGCAATCACCTGTTCTAAACTTAGAAATTGGCTTCTGATGACATCTGTGTATTCGTCGTCGATCCAGATAAATTCAAGATTTTTGAGATGTTTCAAAATACGATCAGTGAATGGGAAGTTTTCACCCCTCTTTAAAAAACAATACAAAATCAGTGAATCAGCGAAACTATCTCCTCAGGGTTTAACAGGAAAGTACTTTTGAATTTTGAATCGAACTTTGTCGTTATTGTTGAATTTTTGAATTTTTTTTAAAGAGAATTCTAAGAGGCGAGGTTTTCTTACTTCAATTTCCAACATTTTGATTGAATTCTGATACTTTTTAAGATATTCGTCGAAATATTTTAAGCACACTTCTGATGGCGCTCCACTTTAAACTTTTGACCATTTTGTAACTTCATAATGCGTTCATAATTGCAACTGAAAAAATACAAAAAATACAAAGACGAACACATCATGATATTCAAAAAAAAACTATTCCGTAAAGATAATTTTTCGAATCCTTCGCTTCTTTTTCACATTTCTTCGAGCATTGTACAAATCTACAACGAGTTTTCCGATCCATTCGATCGATTACCATTTCTCGCATTTCAAAAGGAAGGTCGAACCAGTTCTTGGAAGATGGCTAAAACAAACAAAAATTTATTTTGGTGTATTATGAAGAATGAAAAAAACATACTTGTTTAGATAAGAATCTATCCATCGTCAGCTGTAAAAAGCGCGGGCGTTCTTGATGAGACATCTCATAGATTATCCGAGATGGAAAATACATATGGACACATTGGAGAAAAGTTGATAGATATTTTCATTGTGTTAAACAAAAGATTTGTAGGATTTCACAACATTAAAAGTTTACCATTCATTTATCCACATTGAAACTATAAAAAAGAATACAAAACCCGATGTGAAGCTATCAACAAACTATATAACATCACAGTCATTAAATGGAATTCAAAATTTTCTAACAACGACAATCATGATTAATATCAACTTGGCACGAGTAGTTAGTCAATACAACTTTGATATAACACTGATTTCTCTCGTGATACTTTGCATTGAATCGGAAACGACAACTGTAAAGCTTCTTTCGAAAAATATTGTCAATGTTTTCATATTCCTGTGAACTTCTCCATTTTTTCTCATTTTCAAGTACTTCGAAATAGCTTTTTCATCAAATTCATCAGATATTATACAACATTGACAACCATTTAGTTGCATTACTTCTTCGAATGTTAACTTTTCTCTGCCCAAATAGACAATTTCGGCATTTAAAACCTGTCGGAAACTTACGTGAATGATTTTTTTCCCGTGTTTTTTAAAAATTATGTTACCTGATCCAAACGCAAATATCCAAGTTTGATAACATCTTTGGAGCAGAAGATGTTTTCCAGATTTTTCAAATGTTTCGCATCAAAGCCAGCATCCGGCGCCTTCTTATCCTTCAAAATAAAACTCTGACAACATTAATTTTCTGTTAAACTTACAAGAAAAGCTATTCGTCTTATACAATGTTTGTATCGATCAATATATTCTTTGAAATATCTCAATCTTACTTCTCTCGGTTCCCCTGATTCAATTTTTATCCATTTTATATCATGTTTCCTTTTGTTCGTTGTCTTGCTGAATAAATATCAATATTAAGGTTGAGGAAGTTGTACTTCTGACCCTCCATAAATCACAACTGTCTGATTACTTCGAGTATCGATGAATTCAAACCAACAATTTATTACAAACGTTTCACGACTATGTAGTAAACGTAATTGTAATACTGAAAAATCAGGTTGTTCATCAAGTTGATGACATCAACAACTTCGATTCCATAAAGATAATTCTTCGATCTCTTCACTTCGTATTCACATAGTTTGGAGCACTGAGCAAATTTGCAACGTGTTTTTTAATCCATTTTATCAATAACCATTTCGCGCATTTCAGCAGGAAGATCGAACCATTTCTTAGAAACCTGCTGGAAATATGATTATTTTGTAAAGTTGTATTATTTTATTGACTCTTCTTGATACACGAAGTTTAAATCGCACACGAAGAGGATTTTTCGATTTTCAAAACTGACCTTTTTCGATGAACGGATGCGCAATGTGGGAGACATCTAAATTGAATTTATTGGAAAACTCAAATTGAAAATAAATATTTTCTTATAGACGTAAACAAACGAAAAAAAACGTAATCTATGTCGCAATGTAAACTGGCACATATTATTTGAATATAAACGATTTCTAATAATCACCAAAGAAAATTATTTCTGGAAGGTTTAACCTCAATGTCAATCCAACAATCGTTATAAATAACTTCAGCATAAAATCCATCTTACAGGTGATATTTCACATTGAATCGGAATTTACAACTGGAAAAAAGCATATTTGAAAAAACAGGGCTGGAAACTTCACTGAAATTCACTTTGATCTCACTATTAGCCCGGATTAAAATTTAAAATATGTTTACCCGCCCTCGAACTCTTCGTAATTGAAAACGCTGAGGCCATTCTTTATTTCTCCAAAGTTTCTTCTCTGACGCGTTCCAAAGCGAATTGTCAATTTTCGCATATTCTTGTGAACCTCTCCATTTTTTCTCATTTTCAAATACTTCGAAATAGCTTCATCATCGAATTCATCCGATATTATATAACATTCAGAACCATTCAGTTGTATAACTTCTTCGAATGTTAAATTTGTTCCCTCCAAATCGACAAAATTTGCATTCAAAATCTGTTGAAATTTATGTGAATGCTCTTTAGTACCGACTTGATTTACCTGTTTCACAGTGAAATATCTAATTTTGATTGCATCGTTGTAGCCGGAAATGTTTTCCAGTTTTGTCAAATGTTTAGCATCGAAATCAATATCCTTCTTATGCTTAAAAAAACCAGATATATGTAATTTTTTTCAAAAACTTACATTGAATGCTATTTGTCTGATACAGTGTTTGTATTGATCAGCGTACTCTTTGAAATATCTCAATCTGACTTCTCTTGGCTCTCCTGATTCAATTTTTATCCATTTGATGTAACGTTGTTTTTTTTCGTCAGTCGTACTGCTAAATTATCATTTTAACGGTGGACTGTGTGCTGAAAACCACGAGAGAAATGCAGGCAAAATATTTTTGTTTACAAATTTTTTTAGTAATACATGAAATCCCACTTTCAAAACTATGTGTATTATGAAGCTGGAAATCTAACCTTCTATACATCACAATTGTCTGATTGCATCGAGTATCTATGAATTCGAACCAATAATCCATACCAGCTGTTTCAGGACAATGTGTTAAACGTAACTGCAGTGCTGCAAAATGGCGAGACTCATTAACAACTTCGATTCCATGAAGATAATGCATCGATTTCTTGGCTTCTTCTTCACACAATTTCGAGCACTGAGCAAATCTACATCGAGCCTTTGGATCCATTCGCTGATAATTTTCTGACGCATTTCAGCAGGAAGATCGAACCAATTTTTAGAAGGCGGCTAGAATAATAATAATTATTTTTTAAATTATATCTTTCCAACATACGTTTTTTGATACACGTGGATTGAATGGAGGAACCGCCTAAATTAGATGTTTCGAGTTGTTGAATGATGAAACTCACTTTTTTCAATGGACGAGGGCGCAGTGTTGGTGGCATCTAGATTGAATGAATTCATCAGAAAATTCAAATTGAAAATAAATATTTTTATAGACGTGAACAAAAGGAACAAAATTATCTATGTCGCAATTTAAACTAAAATACTTTATTGAAAAAAAAATTAGATATTCACTAACGAAAATTATTACTTGAAGACTATAATTTATCACAACCGTTTTTAGGAATAGAAAAAATAAACTTGTTCAAATGGCGTAGACTCTGACGATCAAAGAAAAAAATTATGAAGGAACATTTGTTTTCAACAACGACAGTCAGGATTGATATCAATGTCAATCGCACGCTCCTTACATGTCACTTTAGCATAACATTCATCTTTCAGGTGATATTTTACATTGGATCGGAAGTTACATCTGTAAAAATAGTTTATACAGATTCTTGCGGTTTTTACCCTCACCTGTTAAATATTTCTTCGTAGTTGAAAATGTTGAGACCATTAGTTATTACGTTGTCTTCTTCTATGATTTTCGAAATATATTGTCAATTTTCGCATATTCTTGTGAATCTCTCCATCTTTTCTCATTTTCAGGTACTTCGAAATAGCTTTGTCATCAAATTCATCAGATCTTATAGTGCATTCAGAACAATTTAGTTGCATGGCTTCTTCGAATGTTAATTTTGTTTTCTCCAAATAGACAATTTTGGCATTTGAAACCTGTTAAAAATAAATATATGTTAAAGCTTTTTGAGCTTTTTTAATTTACCTGATTCAAACTCAAGTATCCAAGATTTATAACATCTTTGCAGCAAAAGATGTTTTCTAGTTTTGTCAAATGTTTTGCGTCAAAATCCATATTAGTCTTGTTCTTGAAAAAAAAATACTGACATAAGAATTGCTTTTCTGTTTAACAACTTACAAGAAAAGCTATTTTTTTAATACAATTTCTGTAACGATCTGTATACTCTTTGAAGTATTTGAATCTGACTTCTTTCGGCTCCCCTGGTTCAATTTTTATCCATTTTATATCATTTTTCGACGATCTTCTCTCGACAATCTTGTCACTAAATTATCAAAATTAGAAATGAAATAGAAAACTGGACCTCTTACGTTCTATACATCACAACGGTTTGATTGCTTCGAGTATCTATGAATTCAAACCAATAGTCCATAGCAAACGTTTCTGGGCGATGTATTAAACGTAACTGCAGAGCTACAGTATTGCGGTCATCAACAACTTCGATTCCATGAAGATAATTCATCGATCTCTTCCCTTCTTCTTCGCACAGTCTGGAGCACTGAGAAAATTTACAACGAGTCTTTGGATCCATTTTATCAATAACCATTTCGCGCATTTCAGCAGGAAGATCTAACCAATTTGTAGAAGGTGACTGAAAGATTTATTATTTTTTGAAACTCTATTTGTTTCACCTACGTTTCTTGATACACGCGGTGTAGGAACTGCCTGAATTAGATGTGTTTTTTTAGTTGTTGATCGATAAAACTCACATTTTTCAATGATCGATGGCGCAAAGTAGAAGGCATCTGAATTTAGTTGAATTATCAAAAAACTCAAAATAAAGATACATTTTTATAAGTATGTATAAAAACAGGTTGTATGAAGAACATATGTTTCAAGGCAAACTGAACAACTTCATTAATATTCAAAAAAAATAGGTTGAAAATACAATTCGATTCAAGGTATAAATCTATGAAAATGTATGAAGAAAACGGTACATACAAGGAAATGTGTGAATGTTATCTCAATTTTTTCCTTTTTTGAACCCAAAAGTGTGTTGAATTATTGTCGTCAGTGTGTAAATACGCTACTTCTGTGTAAAACTTATTCTTGTCTTGATGATTCGCATGAAACTTCAAGTTGAACCTGTAAACATTTTTTTTTGAGAGAAAACGTTCCGATTCTCTTACCAAACACTATTTTCTTTAATTTCAAAAACGTCGAGGCCTTCGATGATTTTGCGATAAGTTACTTTTTGAGGGAAGCACATTTCAATGTCTTCTATATTTTCGGATAATTCTCCATTTTTCCACATTTTCAGGTACTTTGCAATTGTGTTTTCATCAAATCCAATTGGTCTAATATCATATTTAGAACCTTTGAATGTGACAATTTCATCAAATGTGAATTTAGGACTCGTCAACTCGACGCTAGCGGCATGAATTATCTAGAGAAAAAGCATTATTTAGTTTATTTCATTTTTTTTACCTGATTCCAACTCAAAAATCCGCATCTAATGACGTCCAGTTTGGCGAATGGGAGCTCAATGTGAATCAGGTTTCTCAAATGTTTTGCATTGTGACCGAAGAACAAAAAATCGGTATCCTGAAAAAAAAGAAGCATCATATAACTTTAACAGACCTGATGAACATTAAATTTTTGTCAATTTACTCCCAAAACTGAACATAAAAGTTTTTAAAAAAATGTATGGTTATGACGGAAAAATATATAATTTGTTTAAATTCAATCACGCTTCAATAGAGTTTTTGATCCGTCTTTTAAACCGCGCTTCTAACTCTTGCAACTTTCAGCGCGGAAAAAGCTGGGAATTATGTTCAAAGGTTGCTTTGGAAGTTCGCAATCATAACTAGAACTTGAAAAATTAATAGAATTTACTTGGACTGTACGAGAAAGTATATTCAAGATATTCAGAAAACTTTGGTGAACCTGATTTTTTTGATTTCTGTCATCTCAAGAGGACTGCAAAGAAAATATACACCATAACGAATGAATTTCGTTTGTTTTTTTCCTGTTTGAACTTTTTTCGTAAGTTTTTGGACAGCGCAAAAAAAATTCTCAATTTTCAGCTATACATTTTGCAAAAGTTAGAAGCAAAGAAAATGTCATTTATGAAACTCACATAAACTTTTAACGTTTTGATCGAGTTTCGGTACTTGTCGAGATATTCTTGGTAATATTTGGCTCTTACATTTGAAGGTTTGCCATCCTCTGTTTTTGTCCATTTCATGCCTTTGTTATTCCTGTACACATCATGTTAAAAACGTTTTCTGAACATTTTATAACTTCTTACACTTCGTAAACAACTTCTGTCAACTCATTCCACCGCGTTCTCTTGAACACAAGCTGGTATGACACAGTATCCAAGGAATGAGAAATCGTCAACAGAGGGTTATTATTGTCATCATCAACAGTAATTATTTTGAGATAGTTTCTCGACATTTTTGCCTCTTTTTCGCATATTTTCGAGCATCGCGCAAATCTACAACGAGTCTTCGGATCCATTCGATCAATAACCATCTCGCGCATTTCAAAAGGAAGATCGAACCATTTTCGAGAAACGCGCTGAGATTAAAAAATATATTTTGGAACATGAATTTTTTTCAACCTACTCTTCTTGAGACACGCGGTTTAACTGTAGATTTATGCTGAAACAGATGAATTTTCTGAAATTTTTCGCAAACAAAACTAACTTTCTTTACTGGACGAGGGCGCAATGTAGAGGGCATCTAAATCAAAGTTCGATTATCAAGCATAAAATATTTAAAAGTGAAAGTTTAAAATATTTTCATCGATTTATACAAAATCGCTTCAAAATTTATATATCAGCAAGAAGTTCAGATTTTTATCATACACAACAAAAATAATTTTCACATAGAACTAATTATTAAAGATAAGCACATCAACTAGTAGAAGTTTCATTTTCTTTCCATTGAATTTCAATGATATTGGGAAATTCTTGAATTACACGAAATTCACCCTTTTCCCTGGTTTCTGATGGAAACCCGAATTCTTTTTCTGAGTAATCCGAAACTTGCAATCCTTTAGTGATAAATTGTTGATCGATATCATTTTCAGCGATAACTTTCATAAATCTCATATTTTTGTGGATTTTTCCTTTTTGAAGCATTTTCAAGTATTTCTTGACATTTTTCTGATCCAAATCATCGCTTGAAATGTAGGCTGATTCTCCTTCGAACTTAAGAATTCGATCGAATTTGAAGAACATGTCGATTTCCAAATGCAGAAACTTCATGTTGAGAAGCTGAAAAATTGCAACATTTCGGAATAAGTAACAAGATATCTAACCTGCTCCCAATTTACAAATCCAATATCAACCAGATTTTGACATTTTTTAGGCGCCGTTATAACATGGAGTTTCTCCAGATGTTCCAGATTCTTGATGTTGAACTTTTTAAATGTCAATGTTTTGTCCTGAAAATTGAGACTTTTGAAAGTTTTTTTTTCATACCGTGAGAACCTACATTTAAATACAAGCTTTTGATGCAATGCTTGTAGTCTTCGAGATATTTTTTTTCAAATATCTGAATCTGACAATATCCGGCTTTCCATATTCAACCTTTGCCCATTTTACAGTTTCTACTTCTGCACCATCCTCACCTTTGATATAACTGAAAAAATAGGAGGTAATTACCAGAACTCGACTTTTAGTAAATGTGAGTTTGGGCGAGAAAAAATACTCACCATCTATACAAGACAATTGTTTGACTCTTTCTCCCATCCATTAACTCGAAAGAAAAATCACGAGACGACTTTTCACTATGTGAGATGTCTAGTGCATAATAACTCTCTCGATTCTGAACTTTTAGTCCATACAAATAATTGCTCGATTCCTTGGCCTCTTTTTCGCTTGCTTTCGAGAATTGAGCAAATCTACATCGCGTCTTCGAATCCGTTTCTTCGATTATCGTTCGACGATGTTGAACGGGTAGAGCGAAAAAGCCAGGCTTGGATGACTCGTCATGAGTAGTGTTGTCATTTCTTGACATTCGGCAACGTTTTCGCGGTGGCGCCATCTGAAAAAAAAAACTCTCCATTAACACAAGTTTAAAAACCCTTTCACAAAAATCATATGTATACCCAAGTAATCTGGTTGGAGGTAACTGCAAAAAATGAAAATTACAGAAACTGATACCATGAAAAATTAGAGCTGCTTGGAAATTCGTAAAAATATACACTATCGATGAAAACGATATCAGAGAATTTCTAGTTCAAATCGATAAATAACACTCATATTTGATAAACAGGATTGTTGATGTAATGTATAGGTTTAAACATTTTTAGAACAAGGAAAAAAAGAATAGTATAAGTTTAGAATGTTCCTTCAAACTAAATTCCTTTTGATCTCCACTCCGAAGCAAAAGTAGTTGTATGAAACCTCACTATAACAGTTTCCTTCTCTCTGATAATTTAAATAAAATCGGAAAGTCCATCTGGAAAGCAATTCACTTAACTTCGACATAACCCTAGTGAACTTACCCAAATAATTCATCCTCTTTGAAGTCAAAAACATCCAAACCTTCGATGATATCATGCCCGTCGGCATATCTATCTTCATAGAAAACATTCAGTTTTCTTATATTTTCATTAATTTCTCCATTTTTCCACATTTTCAAATATTTGTTGATATTTTCTACTCCAAAATCGTCAGATTTAATCATAAGAACGGATCCTTCCAACTTGAGAACTTGTTCGAACGATAACTTGGTTTTATCTAGATCAACGAATTTGATACGCAAAATCTAAAACAAACAGAATTTCATATATATTAGGGGAAAATCGGCAAACCTGTGGCAGGGTGAGAATGTCGGCTTCCAGAAAATCAGTGGGTGAAAAAGCTTTGATCTCCCTGAGGTTTTTCAGATGTTTGAGTTTGAGCTTATCGATTCCGAATGCTTCATCCTGAAAATTATCTCTTTTGCGAAGTTGATTTATACATACATATACATGTATAAGCAAGTAGCGGCGGGAACCTTCGGGCGGGAATATTTTTGACTGGAAATTAAACCCGCTTGCCAGTTTGTAGCCTTAAGACCACCGAAATATGTACAAAAATATTATTTACGTGGTAATCACTTAATCTTTTTCAAAAATCACTTAACCATTTCAAAATTATTCAGGTTAGAGACCTTTATGGTTGTGCTTTCCAGACGGGCGGCCCACGAGATTCTGACTAATTCTCGGAAATGTAGTTTCGAACCTGGCTCGGACCTGCTTTGGAAGCCCGCGGGCTACTCGGAAATGAAAAACGAAATTTTAAACATTTTTGAATAGTTGAAAATGAAGGTCACGTGAAAATAATTCACTCAAAATATTTTATTTTCTAATGGTCGTTCCACTCTTTGTCAGTTCACTGTTACAAATGAAACGGACCGGCTCGGTTCACTTTTTTAATTTGAAGCCCGAGAGCACTAATCTAAAGACCTGCTATATATGAAAGTATATGAAAAAAAAACATTTTCAGGCATTTCAAGCCAATGTGAACTTTTCTCGATAACTTTCAAAACAGTCAGCTTGAAAATTTCGTATATTTAAACCCCACTCTTAGCCAAGAAATAAAACTCCTAGTTCCACGGGGTTGCACTTGTATGAGTTTAACTTCTTTCAAACTAACGTCAATATCGAAAACTTTTATCGGTTTGGCATATGTCGTTAAATATTTTTTTACATATTCCATTCTGACATCTTCCGCGTTTCCCGGTTCAATCTTCATCCACTTCAATATACCTTTAGTACCTTTTAAACCAAAATACGGCATATCCGGTCTCATTCGTGTCTTATACACAACGATTGATTGAGGTTCAATGAGCTTTCTAATATCAACAAATTCTAAACAATAATCACCAATAAAACATTCATTATGAATGATGACTAGTTCTGGATGTTCTCTTTTGTTGATTGTGATTTTGTTCATATAGATGCTTTGGCTTCTATTTCACATAATTTGGAACATTTCGTGAATGTACACCGAGTCTTGGGATCCATTCGATCGATCATCATTTCTCGCATTTCAAGTCGAAGATCAAACCAGCCAGTGGTAGATTTCTGAAAATAGCAAGTCAAATGTATCTTTGGATAACAAACTTACTTTTGTGTTAAATCTGGCGCGTTTTCTCGGTCTTGGTGGCATCTGAGACAGAATTTTCTATTCGAGGTTCAAACTAATATTAAGATACTTCAATCAGGATAAAACCAAGCTCGAAAATGATTCACAGAGTCTAAAAAACACTCTAAAACGAATCTCATGAGAGGAAAAAGGTCAGAAATTTTAATAAATGCAAGGACAAAATAATTCAAAGTGAAAAATGTACAAAATTTAATTTTCGGCAGTATCTGTTATGATTTCGATAAAGAAGCCAGCGGCGTTGTACCTGACTACACTGTAGCAGTTTTCTTTGGTTTTATAATTCAAACCGAAAGAAAAACAACATCTGAAAAGTTATTTGAGTAAATTTCATAGCGAATTCAATAACATACTTATAATCATAACCTTGGTCTATCTCGATAAAATTATACACATCCAAGCCTCCAATAATATCATGTCCATCAACATTTTCTTTCTCTTCACTGAACACACATAGACATCTCATATTCTCATTCAATTCTCCATTTTTCCACATTTTCAAGTATTTTTTGAGATTTTTTATTCCAAAATCATCAGATGTGACAAACAAAAATGATCCTTCGAATCGAAGAACTTGATCAAATGTTAACTTCGTTCTATCCGAATTAACATGGTCGAGACGTAATAGCTAAAAATTTCAAACAATTGAATACAAAGTAACAAAAGATTATTTACCTGTGTTGAATCAATAAATCCTTCTTCCAAAATATCAATGGGAACATCAACTTTGATGGCTTCTAATTTTTTCAGATTTTTGATGTTGAATTCATTCTTTATCCTGAAATTATTTATATTTTCTACACAACTTTTATTGACAAGAGGATGATTTTCAAAAAACAACTATGGAGATTTTGGAAGATAAACATCTCATTCGATAGGTTCCTAAATTCTGATCAACATCCTGTATTCAGTTTTTGACAAATGCGATTCTAAACATGCGAATTTCAACTGCAATATTTTTTTAAGTCCAGGACCTAACTATAGGGTAATCAAGTATGAAAAAAAATCCACAGATTTTCCATTTTTCTGAACACTAGGGGAAAAAGAAGAAGAAGAAGAAGAAGAAGAAGAACTCATTTGTTTTATTATTTGTCACGTGAATTTTCCAAGATATTTTTGTGAATTATCATCAAATTGTGAAAACTTCTGGAAATCTTTCTAATTCTTCATTTTCATATGAAGCTAACGTTCTAGGAAGAAAAGTTACTCTTAATCTTATTTTTCAAACCTATCTCTTTTCAAGGCTGAAAACTTTATATTGAGGATCTCGTTTGACAAAAACTGAATACGGGATGTTGATTAGCGTTCGAAAACCTTTTGAATGACAATAATATTGTCAAAAATCTCTATATTTTTTCACATTATCTTCTTGTGAAAAAAATTTATATCAACTTACATCAATTAGGATTGTTGTTATGATGTTTTGATACTTCTCGAAAAATTGGTTCAAATACATAATCCTGACATTCTCCGCCTTACCCGGCACAACTTTTGTCCATTTCAAAACACCTGGGGTTGAAGTGATATCGTATTTTGAAATACGTGGAATTTTTACAGTTTTGTAAACAACGATTGATTGAGTTTCGGTGAGATTTCGAACTTCGATGAATTCCAGGCAATAACTATCACTAATTTCTCCATGACAAATGATCAGTTCTGGATGTGATCCTCTACAGATTCTGATTCCCTCGATATATTTTTTCGATGCTTTGGCTTCGTATTCGCATAATTTTGAGCATTGTGCAAATCTACATCGAGTCCTCGCATCCATCTCATCAATTATTATTTCACGCATTTCAAGAGGAAGATCCCACCAACCAGTTGAAGAGTTCTGAAAAATAATTTCTTCAAGACAATTCAGAAAAAAAAAACGTTTAAGGAGCTAACTAACTTCAAACAGCAATTGTTTCAATTTAGACCAAATAAATGACATCTGGAAATACAGTTGAGAATAAAAAACTTGAAGAAAAATCAAAGATACATTGATTGAAAGTATACAAGCAATTTTAACTATGCATTTCAGAGCAGGATGATAATTTTATTAGAAGTTTCAAAATGAAGCAAGATAGAAGAATGTTTTCAGGGTATAATTATGGGTGAGGAACAGGATATCAAATAGAAGAGCTCTAGAATTTTGTGAAATCACAACAAATCGAAAACTTGATCCAGGTCAATGAGAAACGAGTGAATTGAACGCGTATGTAGCTGTTCATGGACAGAAAACAAAAAAAAAAGGAAGTATAAAAACTGTATCTCAAAACAATAACAAGGCATAACATAAAAAATGGTAACTTTTGAAGCAACGGAGCACGAACTAAACTAATGGTGAAATTAATTCAGAGGGATCTCATGGGTTGGATATGATTTCAACAACAAAACGATGAGAAGTGTATCTAACTTCGCAAAAACACACCTCATCTCCTTCATAGCTCAATGCAAAACAAAAACTGGAAAAACTCAGAGCTTTTTTGATACAGATTATAGAACAACTCACTCGAATTCTCCAAATACATCGTTAAATTTATGGACATCTAAGCCTTCGATAATTCTCCACGAACTGTTCTCTCCCTGTCTATGTGAACACAAAAATATTTCATTTTTCTGTTCAATTCTCCATGTTTCCACATTTTCAGATACTTTTTGACATTTTCTACTCCAAAATCATCGGATTTGATATTCAAATATGTTCCTTCGAATTGAAGCACTAGTTCCAATAATAACTTTGTTCCCTTCAGTTCAATATGTTTGGCATACAAAATCTTCAAAAAAATATATCTAAAAGTGAGAAACGTGAAATCAATTTGTTACCTGTGATACGTCGAAAATTCCTTTTTCCAAAAAGGTCAATCTCAAAAGTAATTATCTCCAGATTTTTCAGATTTTTGAAGACGAAGTTATCGATCGGGAACGTTTCGTCCTGAAATCAAGACTCCGAGTTATTTAATAGTCAACAGGATGAAAAAAAGTAAGCTTCTTTCAAAAAACCTCCTCTTCTCTGACGATTCTCTCTCAAAGAGACATCGATTTACGAGGTATTTCTGCTGAATAAGAAAATTTTTATGTTTCAAAACCTTGTAAAAAACAGTTTATGCGAAGTATTTTTCTTGACCATTAAATTTCAAACTCACATCAATTTCGAGTCTTCTTATCGTGTTTTGATATTTCTCAACAAACTCGCCCAACAATTTCATTCTGATATCCTCTGCTTTTCCAGCTTCAGTCTTTATCCACTTCACAACTCCTGGGACTTGTTCGATAATTGAACTGAATGGTTCAAAGGTATATTTCAAAGCAGTCTTATAAATCACGATAGATTGAGTTTCGGTGAGATTTTGAATATCAACAAATTCCAAACAAAAACTATGATACATTTCATGATGACTGATGAGCAATTCTGGATGTAATCCTCTGCTGATTTTGATTCCTTTCAAATAGTTCTTCGATGCTTTCGCTTCTTCATCGCACAACTTCGAGCACTGTGAAAATCTACATCGAGTAATGGGATCCATTTTGTCGATTACAATTTCGCGCATTTTAAGTGGAAGATCAAACCAACCAGTGCAAAAATTTCTGAAAATTGCAATTCCGATCAATTTCAGGCGAACACACTTACTTTGGCGGGCAATCGAGCGCGCTTTCTCAATGTAGGTGGCATCTGTGACAGACTTCTTAAATTGTAAGTTTCGAATAAAATAAAAATAAAATATACGTTGACCGGGAACATACGAGAAAGTTAGATTCACTTACATAAATGCTCGCAAATTCACATTTATTGGAATTGTCAAAAGAAAAATAAAACGATTGTTTAGGCGTATCCATCAAATTTTCGGGACTACATATAAGCAATGGTATCAAAAAAATTCAAAAATCAACTATGAAAAATAATAGTAGTCATAATTTTCAGATGGTTAGTTAGTGTGATTATGAACATAGTAAAATAAAAATTATCACAAAACATTAGTTTGATGAAGAAAATGATATTTTTACATAAATTATTGAACAGGATCTGTTTTGATGTGAACAACAAAATCATAGGTGCTGGAGTGTACTTCACAATAACAGTTATCGGTTCTCGGATAATTGAAACGGAATCGGAAAGTGCATCTGAAAATATTATATATGAAACTTCACGAAATATGATCAACTTACTTATAATTCATAACCCATCTTTTGTAGGTGAAAACATTCAATCTCCTTTTTAAAATCCGCCCACTAACACGATGGTTTTGATTATTGATCACACGCAACTTCCTCATTCTTCTGTGAAACTCTCCATTTCTCAACATCTTCAAATAGTCTTTAATATATTCTTCGTCGAAATCATCTGAAGTAATTTTCAAAGTTGATCCCTCAAACTGCATAACTTGGGCAAATGTTAATTTAGTGTTCAGTAGATTGACATAATCGGCACGCATGATCTGGAAAATAGAACAATTATTGATGTTTATACCACAAAATGAACGAATCACCTGTGTAAAATCAAGAAATCCAATCTCCAGAACATCAGCGAAAATATAACATTTGATGAATTCGAGATTTCTCAGGTGTTTCATACTGCACCTATTGATTGGAAACCGTTTATCCTGAAATAAAAATAAAATATCTTCAAAAAAATCAGCTTTTGACACTTTGGGGAACTAAAATTTTGTGCGAAAGTTGAAACTTGGAAATAGCCTTTTGAAAGCTCTATAACTTTGAACTTTTTTTCTCGAAAACTAGACGCTTTGTAAAAATCCTCTAGGGTTTGTCAAAAAATACGAAAAAGGAGAAGAAAAACATAGATTCTGGTATCATACAATTCTCAATTCAAACTCTGATATAGAAAAAAAAATACTCAAACTCACATGTATTTCGAGTCTTCTTATCGAATTCTTACACTTTTCAAGAAAATTGTTTAGATATGCCATTCTGATATCCTCCGCTTTTCCTGATACAAGCATACTCCATTTCAAAGTACTTTCGAATTCTCTGGTCTCCGGGTTTGCTAGCCTCTTAGTCGTATATATCACGATTGATTGATCGTCATAAAGTCTTCCAATATCAATAAATTCCAGACAATAATTCTCGCAGTCATCCACATGACTGATACGTAGTTCTGGATGAGATTCTCTGCTGATTTTGATTCCATACAGATATTTATTCGATGCTTTAGCTTCTATCTCACATAACGTTGAGCATTGTGCAAATCTACAGCGAGTCTTGATATCCATTTGTTTTATTATCATCTCGCGCATTTCCAAAGGGAGATCGAACCAAGTCAAAGAGTTGTCTCCAAACAGCCATTGTTTTAGCTTGTTCCAAATAAAAATCATCTGAAAAAATATTTCAAATGAAATAAAAAGAATTAAAAAGTAAATGTTGATAGAAACTATACAAGTAATTTGAACTATTCAAGAACATAATTTTGACAAGAACAAATTTATAAGGTTGTAAAATAATAAAATATGCGTTGACCGAAAAAATACGAAAAAGTTGATTCACTTAAATGCATAAATTCACATTAATTGGAATTGCTAAAAGAAAAAATAAATCATTCAAAAAACAATTTTTGGTGTATCCATCAATGTGTCGGGACTACATACAATAAATAAGCAATGGTATCAAAATAATTTAAAGTTAAAATATGAAAAATAATAGTAGACATAATTTTCAGGTTAGGTAGTGTGATTATGAACATGGTAAAATAAAAATTTGCACAAAATATTAGTTCACTGAAAAAGATTATAAGATTCATTATCGATTTGGATAAATAAACTACGAGAGTCGAATATAACTTCACAATAATAACCATTTTCTACTCTGTAGTTCAGATCGAAGCGAAAAGAGAATCTAAAAAATAGTCAATGTCAAACTTCACAATTAGAATCAGTTTACCTATATCTCGATGTGTGCCTTTCTGCGAAGTTATACACATCCAATCCCTCAATTATATTCCGCCCAGCAATCTCTTGTCTCGGATTCCAGTTCAAACAAAAACGTTTCATTCTGTTGAGCTCTCCATTTTTCCACATTCTTAAGTATCTGTTAATAGTTTCTTCATCGAAATCATCCGATCTAACTTTCAAAGTTGATCCTTGGAAATGCAAAACTTGATCGAATGATAATCTAGTTTTCAGATAAACATAATCAGCGCGCAAGATCTGAAAAATAGCAAAAAATGATATAAATCACAGAATGAACTATTCACCTGTGTTATGTTAAGAAATCCTATCTCCATAACATTAACGTTAATGTGACATTTGATAATCTCGAGATTTCTCAAGTGTTGCATATTGTGTTGGCCGATGGGAAACTCTTCATCCTGAAATTATTGATTATCTATACTTCTCCACATAAACTTGATTCCACCTTTCTCCGTTGCATACAAAAAAGGTTCATTTGCTCACAAAGGAACCTTTTTTGTGATCACATAAAAAGTTGATGAAGTAGACCCCTCACAAATTTGCAGTCTCCAATTATACCTGTGATCACAATCTAGTTCACCAAATTACGCATACATAATTTTTCGAAACTCAAAAAATCGCATGCAAAAATCGAATAAATAGCATCGAGAATGTCCTGCTAATTTTTATCGTTTGGTAAACGTGACCATTTCGTGTAGTGGGTTACATGACTGTCTCCTATTTTTCTCGATTTACCTTTTCACTCATTTTTCAGTAAGTGGACTTGTAGATTTTTTCGCAAAAATTTAAAGGTTTTTTTTTCAAAAAGGATTATCTTTAAAATGTTTTCAAACTCACACGAATTTCAAGTCTTCTCATCGATTTCTGATACTTTTCAAGAAAATCATTCAGATATTTTATTCTAATATCCTCCGCTTCTCCTGATTCGAGTTTAGTCCATTTCAAATTTCTTGCAACTTTTCCGGTCTCCGGGTCGCGAAGCCCCTTAGTCGTATATATCACAATTGATTTAGCATCATCAAGTTTTCCAATATCAATAAATTCCAGACAATAGTTTTCGCCAACTTCCTCGTGACAAATGCGTAGTTCAGGATGAGATTCTCTGGTAATCTTGATTCCATATAGATATTTCTTTGATTCTTTAACTTCTTTATCACATAATTTTGAGTATTGCACAAATTCACAACGAGTCTTCGGATCCATTCTATCTATTACCATCTCGCGCATTTCAAATGGAAGTTCAAGCCAGTCATAATTCCGCACACCAAACAGCCATTGCTTTAGACTGCTCAAGAAAAAAAACATCTGAAAAAAGTTTTGAAGATAAAATGTTTAAAAAAAAGTAAATGTTGCTCGGAACTATACGAGTAAATTGAACTATTCAGAAGTATGAAACTGACTAAAACAAATTTATACGATTGAAAAGAGTAGAAAAACTTTGGGAGGTGGCTCAGTTTTGGTGATGCACAATAAATGAAGATATCAAAATGTTTCAAAAAGGATACAGCTGTTGATTATTTGTGGGGTAGTGTACATATAAAAGTTTTTTTTAAGGATACATTGATAAGATGGGTTCATTTGAAATCGGTTCTGATATGGACTTGAAAGCAACCGGTGCTGTATTTCACTTCAATATAATAGTTATCATTTCTTTTGTGGTTGAAATCAAAACTGAAAATACTTCTGAAAAATTATTCATTATTTTTTTTCGAACGAAAACAGATTAACATACTCATATCCATTATAGGTATTTGGTTCTTCACAGAAATCATACACATTCAAACCTTCGATGATATCCTGAACATCATATAATTCTCTCTTCTCATCGTGCACACTAAGTTCTCGCATATTTTTATTAATTTCTCCATTCTTCCACATTCTCAAGTATTTTTTGATATTTTCTAGTCCGAATTCATCAGATGTAACTTGTAGAAGTCTTCCTTCGAACTGAAGGACTTGATCGAATGAAAACTTTGTTTTTTTCAGACTAACCAAATCGCCACGCAAAATCTGAAAATTTTCACAAAATGAAACGAATATGCTAGATATTATCAGAGCTGTTCCGAAAAAATTCGAGAAAATACTTCCAAACTGTTTTTGTCGACATTAAGAAAAACAGTGATTTTTTAAAATGATTTTTTATCTTCTAAAATTTTTCATAGTTTTCTAGGTGAGACTATTTGAAATATTCAGTTTTAAGGCCTTTTGAATTCGATAAATTTACATTTTACGTTTTCCGGAACAGCTCTTGCTGTGCTCACCTGTGTCAAACCGAGGATTCCAGTTTTCAGAACATCGGTGGAAATTTCAACATTAATGTTGATGAGTTTAATCAAGTGTTTCATACTGTATTTATTGATTGGAAACATTTCATCCTAAAAATTTCATTTTTCAGTTCTATGGTTTTGAAGGGGTTGTCAGGAGTGCCAAACAAGAAGTGTGCAAATTGTCGTCACTGTGTGCGGGTGAAGTTTATGCACATTTTTTTTTCAAAAGAAACAAGAAAATTTGAGTATTCGTGTTGGCAATAGAACACGCTTTCTCGCACAAAAATCAAAAGTGTTCTGTTTCAATTTTTTCATTATTTTTTACGCGGGTGAGACATAAAGAATGGTAGTAGAACAGTTTGACAAAAACTTAAAGTGAGCCTGGACAACTTAAGGAAAAAATTTTCAAACTCACGTCAATATACAAATTTTTAATCGTCTTGTGATACTTTTCAAGAATTTCGTCGAGATGCTTCATTCTTATATCCTCCGCTTTTCCCGGCACAATTTTTGTCCATTTCAAAATTCCTGGTTTTTCGCTCAATTTTCGCTTACGATCTTTCGAAATCATGTTAGTCTTATAGATAATGATTGTTTGAGGTTGAGTGAGATTGGCAACATCCACAAATTCTAGAGAATAGGTCAAGTATCTTAAACCATGACCGATAAGTAACTCCGGATGTGTTCCTCTACAGATTCCGATTCCAACCAGATAATTTTTCGACGCTTTCGCTTCTTTTTCGCATATTCTTGAACATTGCGCGAATTTACATCGAGTCTTCGGATTCATATTGTCGATTACCATTTTTCGCATTTCAGCGGGAAGATCGAACCATTCAGGGGGGGATTTCTGAAAATCGAAATCCAGATTAATGATTTTTCGAAATCACACTCACTTCAATAGCCAATCGGGCGAGTTTTGTTAATTCATGTGACATCTGGGACAAAATTCCAATCGTTGAAATTGTAAAAAGTTTTTAACATGTATATTGATCGAAACTGTACGAAAAAGTTGAACAATTTCAATTTCAAAATGAAAATTAATTTTTATTGGAGCTCGAAAAGACAAAAGTGTTGGTTGAACATATGCGAGCAAGTTGAATTAATGGTTAAAAATTCCAGAACGATAAAAATTATGCACTGAAAAAGTTCTTCAACATGGAAAAAAATTGTCATGTAGTTTTTTTTTCATCCTTCAGCGATTCACGTCATCAGAATCCAATACAGTCAGGATCGAAAAACCATAAGCAGAGTAGAAAACTTCATAATGGCACTTGAGTTCTGTCTGATGATTCGAACAGAAGTTGAAGGACCACCTGAAGATCAATTAATCATGAAATGGATCACTGCGGTCAGAAAAATCGGGCCTGGTTTTTTAGGGGGTTTTCCGAAGACGATATTTCTTGAAACGAGCCAGACTATTTTTAATCTCACAAGTAAAGGTTTTCAATGGTCACACCTTAAAAAAATAAGGACTATGTGGAAAGTGTAGTACCTGGTGGGGCTAGAAAAACCCTTAATGGATTTTTTCTACTAAAATCTCGTTTTGGAAAAATTCGGTTTTTTCGATTTTTTTGACAAAATTTTTTTTGTTTCGTTCAAAAAATCATAACTCTGCTCAAACTGAACTAAAAAGGTCGAAAAAAAAGCATTTCGTAGCTAAAATTGGGAAGAATTCGTAAAAAATATACAAAACTAACGAAATTTACGTTTAGTTAATAAAAATATCGAAAATTCACGAAATTTCAAAATTTTTTGGACAAGTTCGGTATGAAGGAGGCATTTCGCCAAATCGGCATGCTGATTTTTNTCGTAGCTAAAATTGGGAAGAATTCGTAAAAAATATACAAAACTAACGAAATTTACGTTTAGTTAATAAAAATATCGAAAATTCACGAAATTTCAAAATTTTTTGGACAAGTTCGGTATGAAGGAGGCATTTCGCCAAATCGGCATGCTGATTTTTGGGTTCTACGCATAAAATTACGTATAAAACATGTTCAAATATATATGTAACGGTTCATTTACAAAAAATAAAAATTAATTTGTATTTTTCAATGAGAAAAAACCTCAATAACTTTTGTTTGATTTCGTTTGTGGCGATGGTATACTGATCAATACGCGCTGTTTGAATGTGACAGATGACAGGCTTCACTTATATACTGAAAATGTTCGTTTTTTATCATTGTCGGTTTTGAAATAATTCGAAATTCTGGTTTTATAAGTGTGGATTGTAATTTCCTTTTTTTAAATCGAATATTTTCAAATGCACTGCTTCAATTGCATACCATCTGTATTATTTTGATCTTTTAGAACCCTAATTAATTTGACTGGGCCTATTTTGGCTTTTTACAATCAAGAAAAGGGTCACACAAAGATAAAAAATGAAAAAAAAAACTTTCAAAATAAATACACACAACGTTAGCAATAGAGCGCATTTGCTGCATCGCACTCATTTTTTTCATTTTTTATCTTTGTGTGATCCTTTTCTTGATTGTAAAAGGCCAAAATGGGCCCAGTCAAATTAATTAGGGTTCTAAAAAATCAAAATAGTACAGATGGTATGCAATTGAAGCAGTGCATTTGAAAATATTTGATTTAAAAAAGGAAATTACAATCCACACTTATAAAACCAGAATTTCGGATTATTTCAGAACCGACAATGATAAAAAACGAACATTTTCAGTCTATAAGTGAAGCCTGTCATCTGTCACATTCGAACAGCGCGTATTGATCGGTATACCATCTCCACAAACGACATCAAACAAAAGTTATTGAGGTTTCCTCTCATTAAAAAATACAAATTAATTTTTATTTTTTGTGAATGAACCGTTACATATATATTTGAACATGTATATATACGTAATTTCATGCGTAGACCCTAAAAATCAGCATGCCGATTTGGCGAAATGCCTCCTTCATACCGAACTTGTCCAAAAAATTTTGAAATTTCGTGAATTTTCGATATTTTTATTAACTAAACGTAAATTTCGTTAGTTTTGTATATTTTTTACAAATTCTTCCCAATTTTAGCTACGAAATGCTTTTTTTTCGACTTTTTTAGTTCAGTTTGAGGAGAGTTATGATTTTTTGAACGAAAAAAAAAACATTTTGTCAAAAAAATCGAAAAAACCGAATTTTTCCAAAACGAGATTTTAGTAGAAAAAATCCATTAAGGGTTTTTCTAGCCCCACCAGGTACTACACTTTCCACATAGTCCCTATTTTTTTAAGGTGTGACCATTGAAAACCTTTCCTTGTCAGATGGAATTAAAGGAATTCTTTCCCTTTAAACGCTATCTCTCAGATTTTTATGAAATTCACAAAAACGGCTTAAAACCTCCTACATTCACCATGTGTACACATAAAAAAAGTTAAAATAACGTTCTTCTCATTTTTGAAAAAACAAAGAAACTCGTTTGAAAATTTTGAAGACCCGCCGTTTGTCGCCTGCGGTTTAGTGGCGTAGTGTCGTTGCACACAAATTATTTTTTTATTTTCTTTTTTTTCGCAAAAATAAATGTTTTTTGTTATTTGTTCTTTGTTATAAACGATTTTTGAATGATTTTTTTCATCATTTGGTTTTTTGAACATGTAATGTATTGTTTTTCAACGTAATGATGCACTATATTTAATCTCTAACCATTGAATTAACTTTTGATTAAAAAACTTTATGAAAATAATACAGAAATAATTTTGATAAGCGAACTATGTTTCAGTAACAATAATACACGATAGTTATTCACAGGAAAAATAAATACATTACATAACAACTGAAAACAATGAAAAGAATCATTCTGAGTCTTCTTTCGCATCATTATATTCCCATTCTTCATCTTCCAAACTTTCATCACTATTTTCAGAATCCGTCGAGAAGGATAAGTTGCAGTCTTCATCATCGGTGGCCGTTCCATCATCGTTTTTCGAGCTGATTTCGTCATCATCTGCAGAAGTGAGTATTTTCCGTTTTTTTTTCCAAAATATGTGATCGATTTGGATAAGAAAAAATTACCGTCTCCGTAAAACTGCATGTGGCTCAATTTTTCAACAATATTTTCAAATATCTCACATCTCCNCTTTGAGAAAAATCATCTGGAATGGAGCTAATTTCCGATTCAGCCGTTGCTTGATAAAATTGACAACATTTGCAATTTTGACATGGCAAGATAACATTGCTGGCTGATGGTGGCACAATCGGAGGAGCAACAACCGGCGGTTGCTCTGTTATGGCGTCACCCTGGCAAAAAGAATGAAAAATCGAGATGTTCCAACATACCGTTTCGAATATTTGTTTGCGAAGTCGCTTTCGAGGAATGTCATCTGGGGTTCCGATTTCAGTAGGAGATCCGGTTTGAACCTAAATTTTCAAAAACTGGACATTTGAAGAAGAAACGTCTCACTTCTCGGTCACATCTTTCAACCACAACTGATTCGGAGGTCGACTGGACGGAGATGACGGAAACAACATTTGAACTAGACGGCGAAGGAGTACTTGTTCCCTTTCCTACTGACAACTGTTCTAAAACTAACTTTTCTTCGCGAGTTAAAAATCTATTCAGATCGGATGCAAAAATTGCACAGGTCGAGAGTGCCTAAAAGATGAGCTTATTTCTAACATTCAAACTTGGTTACATTTTTTCTCCTCAATTCATTGATCATATCGATGTTTTTTGAGCAAGATGGAAACGAAAAATCGCCGATCAAACGCCGATATGAGCTCAGCTGAAGCGAAAAATTATCAAACTTCGATCTTTACCAGTTGTGTACCATATCTTTAGAGTGTTCAAGGCATTGCTTTCCAAACTTTTCAGAATTGATGTATTCTTTGATCTTTTCTTGACTGATTAGCTGAACAAGGCCCAATCCGAATATGAGTCGATGATTTTGATTTTTGTGATAAGCTCTCGATGAATCTGCTCCTATATAGTCTGTCATAAATTGGTCCATTTTTATTTCCACTTTTCCAGCAATCCACATCGAAAACTTCTTTATTTTTCATTTGAAATCCTGAAAAATTATCTTTCAGTTCATTTCATGACTAAAAAACAAAATATACTCACCTTCTTCAATTGTTTTCCTCTCACTTCCATTTTTCCAGCAATCCACATCGAAAACTTCTTTATTTTTCATTTGAAATCCTGAAAAACCATCTTTCAGTTCGTTTCATTATTGAAAAACAAAATATACTCACCTTCTTCAATTGTTTTCCTCTCACTTCCACTTTCCCATCAATCCATATCAAAAACTTCTTCATTTTTTATCCGAAATCCTGAAAAACCATCTTTCATTTCGTTTCATTATTAAAAAACAAAATATACTCACCTGGTTCAATTGATTTCATTTCACTTCCACTTTTCCAGCAATCCACATCAAAAACTGCTTTATTTTTCATTCGAAGTCCTGAAAAACCATCTTTCATTTCGTTTCATTATTAAAAAACAAAATATACTCACCTGGTTCAATTGATTTTGTTTCACTTCCACTTTCTCATCAATCGATATCAAAAACTTCTTTTTTATTCGAAGCCTTGAGAAATTGTCTTTCAGTTTGTTTCATGACTGAAAACACTCACCTGGTTTAGTTGACATCATTTTCCTTCGAATTTTCCACGTTTCCAGCCAATCACATCGGAAACTTCATATTTTTTATTCGAACATCTGTAAAAAAACACTTTTCAATTCGTTCAATAACTGAAAAAAATACTCACCCGGCTCACATTTTGAAAATCTTCGTTCTTCTTTTCATATTCTTTGAATCGGAAAAAAATCTGCAAAAAAATATTGTTTTAGAAGTTAAAAACGAAAAAATAAATTGTTTCCAAAAAAAATAAAAATACTTGCGCGTCATATTTATTGTGCGGTCCGCATTCTAATGCACACAGCGACGTAAAACTACACAAAAAGGGAATTAATTCCTTTTTGCCGGGCAAAGTTTTTTAATTCAAAAAATAATTAATTTTTTTTCGTAGTCAAATTTTTTTGACATGCGTTGATTTTGAGCTTTGAGAATCGAAAGAGGTGATATTCAAGCAGTGAAGATCAGTTTAACGAAAGAAAAATAGGGGGTCATTTAAAGGGATTGATTTCCTTTAAGCGTTTTTGAAGCTGCGAAGCGCCTTTTTCGCTTGTTTTCTGTGGCTGATTGCGCCTCGATTTCCCTGAGCATAGAGATACCTCATTCTGACATCTACCGCTTTTCCCGCTTCAATTTTCGTCCATTTGATAAAACCTGGGATTTCCATATATTCTGTCATCTCTGGGTACTTGGATTCAGTCCGGTTAGTTTTATAAATCACTATTGATTGAGTTACAATAAGACCTTGGACATCAACAAATTCCAGACAATAGTTACTTTCAAAATTGTCATGACCAATGTATAATTCTGGATTTGATCCTCTCTCAATCCTGATACTTTTCAGATAATTCTTCGAAGATTTCGCTTCTTCTTCACATAATTTTGAACACTGCGAATCTACAACGAGTTTTCGAATCCATTCTATCGATCACCATTTCTCGCATTTCGAGCGGAAGATCGAACCAATTTGTAGAAGGCGGCTAAACAAAAAATTAAAAACGAAATATTTTTGAGAGCTCACTTCACTTGTCAATCTGGCGCGTTTTATCGATTTCTGTGACATCTGAAGAAATAATTCAAAATGAGATGATTTTCAAATATTCACGAATCGAAAAATACGATTATAAAAGAAAGAAAAAAATCAAATTAAAAATTACATATTGAGTGCTTAATGCAGTTTTATACTTTTCAGCCACGTCAATCACTTCTAATCCGAAGAGTGATAATACAATTAAGCCATAATCGGCTCCCCAAGTTTTCAATTTTATATCGTAAACTTTTAGGAATCTTATAAGCCTTTCACAGATCGGTAACACGCGCTCAATTGATAATCTATAAGTGTTTGCGCTGAAAATGAAATTTAAGTTGACTTCCAATATTAAAATCGGTACCTACGTGTAAAACTACAGGGAACTTTTCAATTCATGGTTTCATTATTCCGGAAAGCTTTCTTTCGAGTAGGAAAAATGAAAATACCGTAGTAGCGATTTGTGAACGACTATTATGACACAGTTCTTACGCGCTTCATAATTACATATTACCACTTAAAAAATAAAAAATAAATAAATAAACAATCACGTGAAGCCATAATTGGTCCATCATTGGCCAACCATAGGCCAACTTTAGTCCCAGTTTCTACCTTCAAATATCACTCCCATTAACAGCAACCATCACTTAGACTTTTTCACTGATATCCCTTTATGTTACATTTAAAAAAAAAAAACAGGAATTTCAAACAATAACATGAAATACGAAATATGAAAAAAATACACATTCAATAACAATAGATAAAAGAATAATTGGGAGTTAGAATTTTGTTCTTAATTTTCAGATTATGGATAATTTTTGAAAAGTCATAGGAAGGTTTTTATTTGTCTTTGTTTTGTATGTCGATCATACATGTAATACCCTTGGTAAAACCATGAAAATAAAGGACCCCTCCCCAGTAAAAATAAACAACCCCTCCCCTCTGTTTGAAATTTTTTTTGGTTGCAAAAGTGTGTTTTCAAGCAAAAAATGACCTTAAACAGCATGTAACTCATCGAATATGAAACTTCACGAGCTGAAATTTTGCACGAATACTATCCACTAGTTGCTGAACATAAATAGAAAATAAAGCAAACCCCTTCCCATATTATTTTTCGAGAAGCAGACCCCCTGGTCAAAAAAAACGGGGTTCCATGTTTATTTTGACCAGGGGGTCTGCTTCTCAAAAACTAATAAGGGAGGGGGTTTGCTTTATTTTTTATTCATGTTCAGCTGGACACTGGATAGTATTCGTGCAAAGTTTCATTTCTTGAATTTTCATATTCGATGAGTTACATGCTGTTTAAGGTCATTTTTGCTTGAAAACACATTTTTTCCTTGTTTGAAGTGCCATAACAGTTATAAAACCATATGAAGGGGGTTTGCGTTTTTTTCCATCTTATTGTAGCTATATTTTTGCTAATTATAAGCTTATCACGTTTGACATTGAATGAGTTACACCCTGTTGAGTGTCATTTTTTCTTAAAAACTCGTCTATTCACGTTTCAAGTGAAGAATGATTTACAAAACTCCATCTCGTGTGGGCCACACTACAATCATTCATAAACAAAAAAAAGTTATTATTAACCACGATTTACAAAATGTTTTCCAAAGTACAAAAAGGCTACGAAATGTTCAAAAATTAACAATCCCTCCACCAATTTTCACCAGATAACAACCCCTCTACCACGTCATTTTTACGGACCTATTACATGTATGATGTCGATTAGGATTGGGCTGACTGACTAAAATCTGTGTTGAATTACATGCATATTGAAATTTCCTATTCTTATCATAGATTTTCAAATTTTTTTAGCTCAAATTCGGTATTACAAATATTTTCATTTTTTCGGTGGATCAAAATTATTGAAAATCGAGAAATTTTTGATTTAAAAAATAAAACCGATTAAAAAAAAGACAATTCAAGCAAATGTCACAATAAAAAATGCAAAAATATATTTTTCAGAATAGCACAGAGGTTGTTTCCTGGGGAAAAATTTTCAAATAACTAATTTTTCAATTATAAACATAGCCTGAAAAAAAAGTTTTTTTTAAAGAAAAACCCCGTCGCATGAAAATTTTACTTTTTGATTGCAATGTTTTTTTCTCGGGCTGTGCGAAGCAGCTGATAATATTTTAAATGGCACGAATAGCATTAATGAAACACAAAACTCTTTACAATCAGGTAAGATTTTCAAAATTTCATGTACATTAATATTTTTTTTAAACTAATACAAATTATTAAAAAATTTTTTTTGATTTATTTACGAGAAATTTCAAAAATGTTGAAGTGAAATGTTTAGTTCCGAAATAAAGTAACATTCAATTTTTCAGAATAAAAATAGAAATGAGATCAGAAAAAATAACGGAACATCAAGTAATACAAGAAAACAGAACATTTAAATGAATCACAAAAAATAAAAATGCAACACAACATCAAACTATAACCATAATACAATTTTTCAGAATGTCAGAGTATTTTTTCAGTTTTTTTTGAAGTGCCCGAAAATCATGTATTTATAATTTAGAGATTTTGTACTTGAACATGTAAAAGTTTTTCTACATGTTTTTTTTTAAATCGAATTCAAGTTTTCAAAAAATAGAACAGAGGAAAGAATGGACGAAAAATAGAAATTCAACGAAAACACAAAATAATATATATTTCAAGCAAACATCAAAATATCGATATAAAGATTTTCACAGTTTCAGATAGTTTTCTTTGAATTTTCAGCTTCAAAATTGACTATTTTTGAGAAAAAAACCAATTATCAATTTCAAAATATTTTTTAGTATTTTTTTTTTAAGTATTTTTCGTTTATCAAAAAATGTCAAAGTTCTTTCAAATTTTGAAAATTATTTGATAATTTCCAGATAATTTGAGCAGCCAATAAATCAGTTTTCAGAAAAAATTGCATTAGAAATGATACAAAAAGGATGATAAATATGCAGAAAAAATCAGAAATGCAAAAAAAAAAAATCAGAAAATACCAACAAAATAAAACTAGAAAAACTACCAACCTCTGCATATTCTGGAAGTTGTCCTTTTCTGATGACATTGTATTTTTCGGCTGCATAATATTTTTCGCGAAATAGTCACGTGATTTGATTTGAGCTCACAGGAACAACGAGTTTCTTAAAAAATTACGAGTTTTTATTAATACCACATCCACTCATTAACACAACACTTTTTCGAAAAAAGTCACATTTGAAATCACATTTTTTTTCCGATGTCTATCCAATAAAAAATCTGCTGATTTTTTAATATTAAATCTTCCACATAACACCAGGTGTCATACTTTTTATGTATGCTCATCAAAAAAGCGAAATGAACCGGGTTCAGTTTGGCCAATTTTTTTTATTCTTCAAAATTTAACCCTGCCTGATTTCTGCTCATGTAATAAAGATGCCTTTTTCAGCACTATAAAATGGTTTCCGCTGAAAAATTCCAGAAAAATTAGAACACTCACATGTCCAAAAATTTTCCACTTTTTGGGAGTTGGCAAGTTGCTCTTAAAAGAATGAGCATATTTTTTTTTAGGTATAACCATCGACAGATTTTTCACTGAAAATTATTATTGGGGAAAAACATGTACAAAGTTAACAATTTGGAAACTTTCAACGTATAGGATGGAAAGTTTCCAAATTTGTTTTTTGAAATAAAATTTTCTCGAAAACCAGTTTTTTGTTTGACCCCACCTCAAAAATTTGCTCTTAAATGGTGTAAATGTAGAAATTTTGAATATTTCAGAACCGGATCATTTTTCAATAATTTATCACAAAAAAACCAGATTCCGGCCTTTTTTTAATTCCATCGCCCATGTTCTGACAGTTTTCAAGTTGAAATTTGGGAATTTCAGTTTTTGATACGTCTTTGCTGTTTTTCACTATTTTCAGAAGCTTTTGCTGAAAATTTCTAACCATTGTTCCAAATCTGAAAACTCAGAAAACATCCAATTTCTTCTCTCTTCAACTATAAATTCGATTTCTTTTTTTTTCTCCCAAACAAGGCTGTTCAAATCTGGAAGTTCCATTCTCCTCAATTCCCACACTATTTCCATTCTCATCCCAAAACCCTCCGAAAAAGTGGGCGGAGTCAAATTTCCTTTGTCCATCCCTCCTCACTCAAAATAGGCCACGCCCTTTTTCGCGCACCTCTTTATTTTTTTTGCACTTTTTGGCTTCTTCTGTGAAACAAAAACAAAATGCTCTTTTTTCTACCTATCTGTTTTTTGGGTTTTGGAATATTAATGACAGGTGAGCACTTTTAGGGTTACTGTAATTTTAACGTCGTTTTTTTTTATTTGAAAAAGTATTTTTTTTCGTCACAAAGTACTGGAATTTTCGAATATTTTCAGGGTGGTTTTCAAAAGACATAAAAATTTCAGAAATCTAAAAAATCCCATTTTTCAAACAAAAAAAAATGTCAAACGTATATTTATTTCGTTCAAAATGTCAGTTTCATGTCATAAAAAAATGTGTGTAAGAAGGGGGGAAAATGTGGGATTTTTGTGGGAAAAAAGAGAGATTTTGAAGAATTTATGCATGTTTTTAGAGAGGATTGAGGATGTTCCAAAAGGTCACAATTTTCAGAGGAGAAGAGTGGAAATAAAAATGACTTTTTTGATCAGGGGATTCAGAAATGGGAAATGAAAAAGTTTTCTTTGTTATCTTTTCGGGAAAAAAAACAATAGCTTCACGGAAATCGCATTTTTTCATAACTAAATAAGGTTCTATTTTTAACTCTTTTTTTCAGTTGTTTTGAAATTAGGTACCACTACTGACAATGCGAGTTCACTAGACTTTCTGAAAAACTATTTTTCAATCAAATTTTGATCAGAACAACTTTTTTGAACTTACTGACAGTTTCAGAAGTCGTTTGTGATTTTTTTCAGTTTATTAAATCAACAATTTCAGTTTTTTTTTAAATTTGAACTGAAAAAAATTGAACTCTGGCATGAATTTTTTTCTAAACACTTTTTCCTCAAATCTTAGAGGTTCAAAAATGACCTTAAAATTCAAATTTTGGATTTTCAGACTTGCATTTCATGTTCCAAGATAACCTTGAGAGTTCTGAATCAGACCACCATTACAAGAATAAAATTTTAAAAATCAGAGAATAAAATCGAACTCGAAATGTCCCATTTTTGAACGTTCTTCTGGATCGGGGGGTCGAAAATCGGGGGTATCCTTTTATCTTGTTTCGAAAAATAATCAAATTTTGAAGCTTTCGCTCTTTTTTGGGCCCCTGGTAAGGAAAAACTCGAAAAACACAGTCGAATCTGATCTAGCATGTAATTTTCGGAAATTTTCCAATTCACTATCTTCAATTACAGGTCTAAAATAATCCGAAATCGCCCCGATTCAGAAAAAAACCTCTGACAAAAAAAAAATAAACATTGAAAAAAATTGATTTCAAATGTGTTTCTGTTTTCTGAAATTAATTTCACATAATTTTGTTTGATTTCTGGCCCAGAATTGTGAATTCTCATTTTTAGAGTTTATTTTCTTTAGAATTTCCAGACTAAAACCGATAAATAATTTATTCTGGCGCTTTTCAGTTGTCTAAGTATACAGAAAACTGAACACCCGCTCGAACTTTAACAATGAGTTATTTTAAAAATGGGGTTTTTATTTCAAATTATAAGATTTACCAAGTATTTTTTCGAAACTCTCTTCCAAATTCTAGTCAAAATTCTAATTTTTCGAATACCCAATAAACCCCTCTCTTCTCCAAAACTACTACAACTCCTACTACTACCCATTTTTTCTTCTTTTTACGAAGTATGTTATTGATACAGAACAAGATGATGTATAATAATTGAATTTTCTTGCGGCACCGCATTTTTTCGCAAATCCACAGGGAATATTATTATTTCTAACAATAAGAATATAACTAACCACGAGGCTCCGCCCACATTTCGCACTGATTCCGACTTTTTAAAAAGTTCAAAACTTTTAAAAGCTATGTTTGAAATCACGAATTTGCTTGTATTTTCTAGTTTTACATGTTGGTTTTCTCAAGGTAACGAAAAAAATTGTGCAAAATTCTCATTTTTGGCGCCAGAAAGTCTACACCAATCAATCAAACGTTAGTAGCTATAGTTTCAATTGTGCGCATCATCTTGTTCAATTTTTGAATTTATTTGTCACTTTAAATTTCGTCAAAAAACAATGAAATTCGGAATAAATTATTCATATTCTTACTTTTTTTTCTCTTCGCGTGCGCGCGTAGAAAAAAAACAAATAATAAGAAATTCAATAGTTATGGGAGGGGATGTGGATACTACTAAATATGGGTTCTATTTTTAGGGGATAAATGATCAGTGTTTTTTTGCAGATTGCTCAAGAGGTCCGCCTCCAACAATACTTCGAACTTCGATGGCAAGTGCGACTGTTCTAAGGGGAGAGGATATGGTGTTTACGTGTATTGTTAATCATTTGGGAAATCATATGGTGAGTGGAAAGAGCAGCTTTTCGAAATGAATCCTAGGGATTTTTTGGAATTCTGGAGTTGGTCTCGTGTTTTTCGCAACAAAAAAAAACGATGTTTCTCAACTTTTGGCTAAACTTTACTGAAATTTCTCGATTTTTGGTTTTTTAAGACTGGGAAAACATAACTTGAATATTAAAAATCGAACTTTTGGGCAGTTCCAGAGTGAATTTTTGGATTTGAGCTGTAGTTCAAACCAGAAACTTAAATTTCATGTTATTTCGAGTTTCGCAGTGATCAGTTACTAAATAAATACATTTTTTTTCAACTGACATAAAAATAAGAAGGCTCCAGTTTTTTCAGACTTCAATTTCATCAGAATCAACGAAAATAATATTAATAATTTTGAAAGGTTTTAATATTGACAAAAATTCAAACTTTTGACAATTTTCAAGTTGAAATTGTTCTATTTTTACTAAAATGATCACTGAAATTGCAATTTTTCAAGATTCGCCAAGTAGTCGACTCAAAAATAATCTTGATTTTTTTAAACTGTCATAGAAATATTGCAAAATATGAAAACAACAAGTATTTCTGAATTTCACGATGAGATAGTAAATTTTCTAAAACTGGTATGGATTTTTTCCGAGAAAGTCTAACTTTTTCAATTCTCAGATTTTCAACAAAAAAAAGCCCCCGGGCTGAGTTCGGGCTCGCTTCCTAGTCCCACTAATAACAGAGAGGAAACGCTAAATGAACTGTGATATTTTACAAACCCACAGGTTTTATATTACTTAACGAGCTGACCCCGCAGAGCCAAGAAGCACATCCCTGAAGATTTTTTTCTCAAAAAATGTTGGAAAAAATTCTGTTGTGTCTTTTTCCGAAAAAACAAAACGACTTTTGGCCAAAATATCGCTAGATTCTCTATCAAAACCCTATTCTACAGGTCGCATTCGTCAAAACCGACACCCCTCAACGCGTTCTAACATTCGACCAAACCGTTTTTCACCATCGCGACAAATACGAACTTCGCACTCGTACCGGCGATTCGCATAACGAATGGACCCTAACTATCAAAAATGTTCAAGAATCCGATCGAGGAAACTATTCCTGTCAGGTTAATACGGATCCAGTTCAGAAAATCTCCGGAAATCTCGATGTAAAAGGTGAGTTTTGTTTTTGTTTTTTTCAAAAAGATTTTAGGAATCTCAAATCCTATTTTTATGGTTTTCGTCCTCTTTATATGCAAATCGAATGTGTTTTCTTTTTTTTTCACACACCGAAAATCGTAATTACCTTTTTCGCTCTCAACTATTAAGAGTAATTAAAGGAACATATTTATTCACACAAAAGCTTGGGTCAACACAGGAAATCTTTTGAATAATTTTAGGGTGTAATTAGGGCGGGGAAGGGTGGGACTTTTGTTCTAATGGACTATGCATATTTACAGTTCCACCACAAATTTCGCGGAAAAATCCGACGGATTATTTGATAGCGGAAGGGGATAATGTGACAATGTTTTGTCGGGCTGATGGAAATCCGAAACCTACAGTGACATGGAGAAGACAAGACAGACAAATTATACGTTATAATGGAGCAAATTCTTATGGATGTTAGTTTATTTTTGGGTTTTTGGAGGAAGGGAGAAGAAGAGAAGTAACAGAGGTTTCTGATCGTTTGCGAAAAGTTTCTTTTCATTTTATAACTGAAGAATTCTGTGAAAATTAGTTATTGCCCAAAATAAAACCGGTACTATAAGCTGATGATGATAAATTCAATTTTTCTTGGTCTAAATATGATTTTCAACATATTTAGATGTAAAATCAGGTTCTATAGATCAAAAAACATCAAATATACTTTTGAAATATTTCTAAACAAATTCTTTGAAACCATAAAACCCGATTTTGACATAAAAAACCAGATAAAATTTCAACTTAGGGTAGAAAAAGACATTATTGCCAATGAACCGCGAATTACCTTTTATACTTAGAGAAAATTGAATCGGGTTCTAGAATCTAGATGCAGTCGAATTTCGAAGAAAATTTTCTCTGAAATTCAGAAAAAAAACTTTTGTTTTCAAATTTTGTCAAAAAATTTGCCTAGACTGGTCAAAAACAGTCCAAGTTTCTCGTAAACACTTATTTTCTCCTTTTCAAAATGTTTTTTTTTTAGTACTTTTAATTTTTTAATGCTCCGGAAGGAAAAAATGTCTATTATTTGGTCAAAAATATCTCAAAAACAAAAATCTCTCTAAGAAAATAACTGGAAACTTTTTTTTTCATTCTCTACATGCTTTCCTAGTACTTTTGACCTTTCTCACAAATGTTCACCAACACCAAAACCAATAATTTCAACACAACATACTTGTTGTGTACTTTTCTACCCTTGTCGTCATTCGATACTCGTTTTTCAATTTTCCCACAAGTTTTTAGTCATTCAATGCAAAACCAGGGGGGGGNGGGGGGGATTTCGCAAACAAAACACAACAGAACAAAAAAAACTTAATTTCGAGCCCCCAAATATAATCGAATTCGTCCTCTTCTCAGACCAACTAATTACTCGGAATAATTATTTTAACCCTTGACAACATCCGCGGTTAAATTCCGAAAGAGCAACAAAAAAAGCGGCGACGATCGGTGACCGGAAAATAAGGGGTCCCATCTGGTGACATATAAGTTACACCTTTGTGTGTTTGTGTTTTTTTGGAGGCATTGAAATAGGGCCGAAATTGCGCAATATGGACAAGAGTGGGGTAATTGGATTGTGGGATGGAGTGGAAAAAATAAACATTGAACGTTTATTTTTTTTGGAGGGAAAAGGTTGTAAATCTAATAAAATGACGTTGCAATTTCAACATTTTCAATACTTTTGGCATAAAAGAGTATTACCAGCTGGCTGGGATTTGAGGTCAATGTTTGCACAGAATGTCTGGCTACGTAATATTAAAAGGGTTTTCAGCATCAAAAATATCTCGGAACATCTTTTATCTTGAAAAGTTAAATAGCTGAAATTCGGTGTTGTTTGTTTTTTTTAACAAAAATAGTTAGATTCCATATGAATTTGAGGTAAAATTAGGTGATTTTGCATTTTTTGAAGGTAATTTTTTTATAGCTAACTTTTATGGAACTTAACTTTTGATAAACAATAATTAATTTCAGAAAAATTCGAAAAAAAAAACAATATTTTTTTTGACAAAAATGTTTTCGGCCATTTTTCAGGTTGTTATTTCTTGAATTTTGATGTCATGATTACTGAAAATTCGATTTCAAAATTCCAACTTTTTACCCTCAACTATTCTTCTATTTCCTAGTTCCCCAAGAGACTCGAAAATTGGCCAGATTTTTTCGCATCTTGTTCATCTCATCATAATAATAATAATTAGTAGTTGAGCACTTAGCATATATAAAATGAGTAACTGTGTATCTAATGCGCTAGACTACTTTTTGACTTCTTATTCGCCTTTTTCCCACACCATATGCTCAATCCCATTAGATATATAAGAAGGAAAAAGAGGGAGAACACTTAATTAAATGTGTTAGAATAACGTTTTTAAAGGGATATGAGGAGGAACAACGAGTTTTGTAAGGTTTTTTTCATGAATAACTTGAAAAATAACTAACCTAACATCGATTTTGTCCTAATCCATATATCCTCTTGACCTGATCATCATAGTTTGTCATTTTGTCCACCGCGAGAACTTGAACTGACAGCTTCGAAGTATTCTTGGTTAGAAAAACCACTATGAACCACTTCTACACATGAACTACATCGCAATAACTTTATATTTTCAAAAAATTCGAAGAAAAACCGGGTAAAAGGAATAAAAAATAACAGTTCAGGGTAAAATTAGACGAGTTCCACCAAGCGGAAAAGAATCTTGACTTTGGTAGTATCTTTGAAATTGTCGAAGTTTTCATGTCCTAGAACTTCTTTCACTTCTGCGATGGTCTTCATAGACTTGAGTGCCTTTTTCTGAAAAAAAATTCGTATTACTTTACATTTAAAAAAGTTACTATTTAGGAGATTTTTTAACTACCAATTCGTAGTTCAAATAAGTTATTTTTTGAGATTACTTTGTGAATCGTTAACATTTTTCAACAAAAAAAACTTAATTGAATAATAGATGTTTTTGTACAGTTTTCGCATAACGTGAATCGTCTTTTTTTGGTTTTCACTATTTTTGTACTCACGATTTAGCCTTGAAAAAACATAGTCTGGTTTCCAGAGAGAAGGGTTTTGTTCAGAAAACATACCTGATTCAGAGTGGGTCCTGGGCACAGTGTAATTTAGGATTTGAAAAATTTCAAAGTGTAAAATAGAGGAAAATTCGAATTTTTATTTTCAAAAAGGAAATCCCAGAGTGTAATTTTGGAAAATGAGTGTCAAAAAAATGTTTCCCTCTCATTTCACAGTGTATTTTTCCTACTCGAAAGCCACAGTGTATTTTCAAAATAGGCACCTACACGGATCTGAATGAGGTATGTCAGAAAAAGTGATGTGACAAATAAAACCATACACGTGCATTTTGTTTTTTTGTAGAATAATGAACACGTTTGATTTGTATTGATTCACACCCGGAGTAAGCTTTTAGTTTTTTTGGAAACAAATTAGTGAAATTCATGTACCATTGATTGTTCTAGTATTTCTTTGCTATCCAAATTTCGTTTTTCTAACAACCGAAACTTTTTTTTTTTAATTTCTGATTGAAAACTTTTTGAAAAAATTTTCTGACTCGAAAAATATTTTTTCGTTTTTTAAAGTTTATATTAAAATTGCTATGTTTTTAATTTTTGAAATTTCAATAATCATTCAAATGTTTTAAACCAACCATTAATCCTTCATAGCCATACTTATCCGAGGTTGTCAACATAAACATAGTGTCATCTTCATACTCGATAAACCTATCTTCGCATTTTTTAAGCACCCCTTTTGCTCCAAATTCGGTTGCCATATCCAAAAGTTCACCGAATCCCTCTGCGAATTCGTGAACCGCGAAGTCTGACATTGGATGACATACACCAAGAAAGATTTTAAATGGATTTGGATTCCAATTGTCAATATGAATAGTTGTATCTTCACATCCCTTATTGACGAACAAGTCATAAAAATAGTCACAACTTGAACACAAAAACTGGAAATTCGAATCTTTTTGGAAATCAGATTTTTTCCAAACTTACTCCTTTGTTGACATAGAACTCTGTCCCTTTAACATTCAGCGTAACATCAGTGAAACGAGGAATTTTGCGAGAGAAATCAAAGTGCATGAAACTGAGATTCACTTTAACAGTCAAACAATCATCCTTGAGATAGTCCTCTAATCTCTCTTTTTCATTATACCAAGAGAGGTTTAAGACTTTGTTTGCGTGAGATCTTGTTGGATTTTCAAAAGCCATTTCGAACTCTTTCACGATATTTTTCTCCTCTTCATTTTGTTTCAAAATTTGCATTTCTACATTTGTTTCACAGAACCATCTTTCATCGTCGTATTTATCTTTGATAGCATTGGCAGGTTCCTTCTCTTTCTTTTTCTTCTTTTTATTATTGTCCATATCTTCGTCATTATTACTATCACTATCACTTTCGCTATCGCTATCGCTGTCACTTTCAACCTCATCCGAAGGTCTGACCGTACCGTGTTGCAAACCACAAAATAGCCATTGCTTCGATTCTTTCTTTAGAAAGATTCTCCTGTAAGAAGTTCTTATATGAAATTATCGGGCTTCAATGCAATGTCAAATATTCAACAAAGCAACATTTTGACATTAAAAGGTTTTTAATAAAAGTTCTATGATTTTTTTTTGCTATAAGACTATTTAAAAATATTTCTCAGTGTTGAAAAAGGCTTAGAAAACCTATGCAAAAACTCCGAAAAATTGAATGAGAAATAAGTTTCTCAACCCATACCTGATTCAGAGTGGGTCCTGGGCACAGTGTAATTTAGGATTTGAAAAATTTCAAAGTGTAAAATAGAGGAAAATTCGAATTTTTATCTTTAAAAAGGAAATCTCAGAGTGTAATTTTGGAAAATGAGTGTCAAAAAAATGTTTCCCTCTCATTTCACAGTGTATTTTTCCTACTCGAAAGCCACAGTGTATTTGGCACCTACACGGATCTGAATGAGGTATGTCTCAACCTGAGATTCTGACGAGACCAATCTGATTGAATCAATGCGCCTTTGATTTTCTATGTTCGATTAAAGGTGCATGGGATTTATTGAGATTGGTCTCGTCACAAAAATTCATTTCTCAACCAACTTTTTCGGGGTTTTTGCATAGAACGTTAAAAAATTCAGAATATTTGCTGGATAGTCGCATTAAATCTTCTTCAGAAGGAATTTTTATAGAAATTTGAACAAATTCTCGCCTAGAAAATATGTTCTAGGGTTTTTTTGGTGTCAAAGAACTTTATAGACTTCAATTGTGATATAAATTTGTAATTTGAAAGAGTAAAGTGAGATTTTTAGAGTTCATTATTGAACATCACAGTTTATTTAAAAAATATATATTCTTGTTCTTATTTTTAGGGAATTTCCGAGTTTAACTTTCATGACAAAAATAGTCTAGGCTCATTCCAAATTTACTCACCATTCTTTATCATCAACTACGAACGCATCACTATACAATCTCTTTCGATTCGACATTTCACTCATTTTCTCGAATTTCCATTTTAACGTGATTCCTTTTTTCGCTGTATTCATCTGCAAACATTCACTTGATTTCATATTTCAATCAAAAAGTATTAATGTGGTCGATAAAACCAACAAAATAATCTAAGAACATAGTAATCACAGCAATTCATTCTCAAAGTAAGAAACCAATTCCAATAAGCGATAAAATACGCAAAGTTTCGTGGAATCTTTGAACTTTCCAAAATATGCTCATTCAACAAAGATTAATATGGCAAAAGACCAAATTTCAAAAATCAAACAAATAGTCAAATATTACATTTTCATTGTGCAAAACAACAAAACTTAGAGTAAATCCAGCAATCGATAAAAAATCTTCAACTTCGTTTGATCTTTGAGCTCAGAAAATGATAAGGTTGTCTTCAAGTCTTTGATTTCATCGCGCGTTTTCAGCGAATTGATGCAGTTCATCTAAAAACAAAATTTGTTTGATCTGTGAAAAAAAAAAATGAGCCAACCATAAGATCTTGATAATCATTTTCGTCGGCGATTTTCATTTTCTCAATTATCGCTAGCTCCGACTTCGAAATCAAGTAACTTTCACATTTTTGATGAATCGTGAGGACTCCGTATTTAGTAGCCAGGTTTATAAGTTTTTCGTACAGTAAATCTGGAAACATTTGTTTTCATGAAAGCTCAGCGGATGAGTCCCTTATTATGACCTAGATTAGTATTAAAACACGGCTGCAATGATACCAGGAAGAAGCGGAAATCAGCTACGGTCATGTCATTGATTTCCAAACTAACAACATTCTTGTTGTTGTTCACTATCCTATCATAGAAGTAGGTGGATTTCGATGATAGGAACTGAAAAAAACCTTCTGTGAATAAAGATACAATACTTTTTTCGAAAACTAGAAAACTCTTGCATATTTTCAGTATGCAAAATTATTAAGTAATTCAATAAAACCAGGAGAATCTTGAAAATCAGGTTAGAAATCAAGATAAATGGTTTTTATGTTATTTTCATGTTAACAATTCTTGATTTTTTCTCAAAATCAAACTTGAATTCCGATTTTTAGAATGGAGAAGGTATATGGGTTATCATTTATCTATTTTTCCTTCATTCAAATTGTAGTTTTCATTTTTAAATTTGAACATGTTAGAAGAAATCTAATTCGAAAAACTCACTCCTTTGTTTAAATAGAACTCTGTATTTTGTACAACTACCATTATATCTGTATAATTCGCTATTTTTTGTGAAAAATCATAATACTTGTAGTTCAAATCGACATCAACAATAACCGATTCCTTCTCCGGAAACACATTGAACAAAACCTCTTCCCATTCTTCAAAACACGGAAATTCCAGAATTTTCGTTTTTTCATGCAAACAATAGCGTAGATTTCTGGTCAGATTGTCACTTCTTGTCAACAATTTGACTTTTGCGTCAACTTCGCATAACCATCTTTTATCTCTGACCTTTTCCGATGAATAATTGAGACTGATCGCGAGGAAATTGGGTTTCCCTGACTGATTGACTCTGATCTTAATTCTCCTGAAATTTATAATTTTTTTTTTGGTTGTATGGAAAGAAAAAACATACTATTCAGAATCATAGAATGAAAATGAGTCACTAGACATTCCTGCTGAATCCAGTCTTGTCACATTCTCAAATTTCCATCGCAATTTATTCCCGTTTCTTCGGACAGGGTCCATCTGAAACTCCTTATTCAAGTAATATTATATTTAAAACTGTATTTCATGGCTACAAAAACCGTAAACTATAAATTTCTCTGAAAAACAGTAACAACATTTACAAAAATAACAAGGTTAACAAATGACATGTGTGCATGATAAAACGATGGTTAGATCAAATCTAATAAACGGTTGAGAATGCGAACTTTTGTAGCTTCGTTGAATTTTGCGAATTGCGCAGTTTCCCGGAGCTTCTTGATTTCAGCGCTAGTTTTGATAGAGTTCAACGAGTGCGTCTGAAAATTAGAATTGTTTTAGCTTTTTGAGGGGACCACTCACCATAACCTCTTCCAAATTGTAAGCTTCAGCAACTTCAATTTTCATTTCCAAAGACCATGGGAGTGGTGACGCTATGACAAATTGTTCGCATTTGCTGAGAAGAGATCGAGTTCCGTAAACTGATGCGATTTGGACAATTTCAGCCACATTAGCTGAAAAAAAGAAGATTGAAATGGATTTATAGAAATTTTGAGCGTGATTTTTCAACTTTTAAAATGACTTCACAAATTGGGTTTCTGAAAGCGATTTTGTTTCGAAAACGTGAGAAATTTTTGTATCAGTTTTTTTTTTCACAATTAGAGAAAAATCATTTTTTGAAAATATTTCTTTTGAAAAATTCGGGTCATTTTTTCAACGTTCTATTTTTTCGAGAATTCAATTATTTTTGAAAAAAAATAATGCTTTTTTAGAAAAAGGAATAATTTTTCGAGATACTGTGTGTTATATTCGGTTTTTGCAGTTAAAAATTCTGAATTACACCAGTTTCAATGAAGAAATAGTAATTTTATCAAACTAGGGCTTATTTTTTGAATTTCAATATAAATTTTCGAAGTAAAAAATTATTTCCTAGTTTTTAATAGATTTTCACGCCATAGTTGTAGGAAAAACTCACACAAACTATCCAAATTAGCATAGCACGAAGCGAGAAAATAGCACACACTTGGCAGTGGAACCTCACAAAAATCGACGACATTCTCGGCGCTTTCATTGGTAACAAACAGATCATAAAACAACTCGGATTTTGAGCATAAAATCTGAAAAATCCCAAATTTTCAAAATTGAACTCTCTTTTCTTACCCCTTTGTTCACATGAAAAGCAGTATTCTTAGCGCGGATCGTGAGATCTGTGTAATTTGCGACTTCCCGTGAAAAATCAAAATACTTTAACTGAAATTCAACTTTTACAATGATTTTTCTTTAATCTCGCCAGTTTTGGAAAAACGATTCCTTTCGATTCGGCGCCTGCGTAAAGGCATGTAACAAGTTGGTCTTCCAAATTCTTTCCTTTTTTGTCTTGTCTCAAAATGCTCATTTTGGCTTTGATGTCACAAATCCATCTAGTATCAGAAGCATTTTCTGAACAATAAACGAGGCTGCCGATTACATTTTTCTTGCCCAATATTGTTACTTCTTTGAATTGGAATTTCCTGTAAAAAATTTCTTTTTGTGGAAACTTCTTTGATCCTTACCACTTAAGATTGTCAAGTGTAAATACATCACTTGTATATTCTGTCGTATCCAAATTTTTAATATTTTCAATAGTCCATCTTTTGTTAATACTCTTTTTTACAATAGGATTCATCTGAAAACAAAATGAATGGGGGAGATTTTAAAGAAAAAATACTTTTAAAAGAAGCCGATAAAATTTATATTTCAAAAAATTATAAGAATAATGTTTATATTTCCAGCTAGCGTCGCACAAGGTCCAAACCTGGAACTCACAAAAATCTCAAGAAAGCACATGAGCGAATACATTTGTGTGGCAAGTAATGGAATTCCACCCGATGACTCATTCACAGTCAAACTACTGGTTTCATGTGAGTTTTTTCTTCAATTTTTACCCTAAAAAGTATCCATACATATTAATCTATCTTAAAAAGTGTTTTCCTATCCTCTCGCCACTATTCACATTTAAATGTTATTCAAATTTGAAGAGGAAGTGGGAAAAAAGTTGAAATAAATTGAGTTTTATTTTTTTTTTCTATGTTTGTTTGAGGGGACCAGAAAACTACGTAGAAAAGGATTTTTCTTTGCAGTCAAACCACTGGTTCAAGCGCAAGCTCCGAAAGTTCATGCGAGCCTTGGCACAATTGCGAGATTGGTTTGCACTTCAGAAGCGTGGCCGAGACCGCAAATGGTATGGGAAAAGGATGGAGAGCCGCTTTATGAGAATAACAACTTTTCTATGGTAAGTTCTGAGAGGAATATAGTCTTGTTGAATAAAAATCACAAAAACCTGTTTTTCAGTCTCACACCACATCTGGTCAATATTATACGGTTCATGTTCTGGAAATCCGCCACATTCATAAACATAATTTTGGAAATTATCGATGTGTGGCGAAAAATGATAATGGTTTCAGCCACTCGGAAGTTGAGCTGATTCGTGAGTTTTCTAAAAATCTTCAAATTATATGACTTCTTTTCTAGAAAGCCATCATCACCATCACCACCATCATCATGACACCACTCACTTTTTGAACACAAATGTTGTGCCAGAAGGTAAGAAACTCACGAATATTAGATAAATTTTGCTTGCTGTGCACCTTTTTCACTTCTTTCTCTCTTTTTCCACGTTTTTAGGGTCTGCGACAGATGTTGGGATTACTGTAGATGATGAAGATTCGTCTCCTTATGGTACTTCTTTGCATGTTTTTTACTTGCATGCTCTAGCTTTTTTCTATGTCCTATCCGCAAACACTGATTTGAAACTGTACGTGTTTTTGCAGATGAACTTCCGCCGCCTCCACCTCCTGAATGGGTTCCAAAACCGACGAATGCGGCGGGAATTGCACGCAGACACCATGAAACCGTAAATCTACCAATTTCACGTTCAGGCATGTATACGTGTTTTGAAGAGAAAAAAGAAATGAAAAAGATATATCACATCAAACTTGAAATTTTACAGAGCTTCGATCAACCAACTTATCATCCATTACTTCAAAATTGTTCACTTTATGCGCCACTTTTTTGTTTTTCTACGGGTTCTAATTATCGATATTTTATTTATTTTACACTATCTAATAAAGCAATATTCATCAAAAATAGGTTTATCTAATTGTATTTTAACGCTATTCACTACAAAAAATCTCAATACGGTGTCAAAAACACGTAAAACATGGTTTCGAAACAGAAAACAAAAAAAAAACAGTATAAAATTATCCGGGAAAATTACACACGTTCGTAATCGCTACAAGACCATCGCCCAGAAACACACGTGCCTTTAAAAATTTCATCAAGGGAAGTACACACATCCCTAACGCTTCGAGAAACAATTTGAAAAATCAATGCTCCTTTCAAATTATTTTTCATTTTTCAACCTAAACGGGCGTTTAAAAAGGTCTTTTGACTTGAAAAAAAATCGTATTGTGTTTTCACTGAAACTTTTCGAACCGAAAGTTGTATATAAAAGACAGGTTCTCGATAAGAATTTCAGTTTCCATGATTTTTCTATTTAAAATATTTCTTCTCGGAATTTTTCTACTGCCAGTTAATATGAAACTGGTTTGTTCGTTCCAAAACAGGTTATTTTTGTTGTTCATAGTTTTAAATTTCCCACATTTATTTTTTTGGTACAAACAACACTCCATCTGCCCGTAATTTAACCGAGCATTTCAAATGTTTGTTTTTTCTTGTTTGCAAAAAGCCAAAGATGACAATTTATCAGTTTTCCACCCATCAGATTAATTTCTTTTTAGGCCAGCGATGGTTGATCGATTGGTAAGTTTGAGAGCGTTGTTGAATGCGGAAAATGTCCGTAAAGTCACCAACAACACCGCATTAGCAGCTTATTTTCTGCCAAGTACTGATGCTCACAATGTAAGATGTTTTTCGATGGTTTTTTTTCTTAAATAACTTATTTTTCAGAGTGAATATTTGTCCGAATACGATTTCCGCGTGAAGTTTCTTTCTGGATTCAGTGGTTCAAACGCCCAAGTCGTTGTAACACCCACAAAAGCGCTTTTATGGACCGATGGACGATATTATGTTCAAGCTGCCAAACAATTATCCGAACAATGGACTATGATGAAAATCGGAGAACCAGATTCTGTCACCGTTTCCGAATACCTGATTTCTGAACTCAATAAAGGAGATTATGTAGGATTTGACCCAACATTGCTCAGTTTTGATGGAGCTGAGAATCTTCGCAAGAAATTGAAAGGTGTTGGAATCAATTTAGTTGCTGTTGATGGAAATTTGGTGGATCCTTTCTGGACCGATCGTCCAAGTCTTGGAAACCGAAAAATTACCGTGTTGACAAAAGATGAACATGGAAAAGAAACATCGGAAAAACTGAAAGACTTGCGTGAAAAATTGACCAAGAAAAAGTGTACAGCCGCTATTTACACGGTTTTGGATGATATTGTTTGTAAGCCTAATGTTTTTGACAGATAGAATGTTGAATGAATGTAAAATTTCAGGGTTGTTGAACATCCGTGGATTTGATATAACGTACAATCCACTGGTTTACTCGTATCTTCTTGTTACATTGGATAAGGCTGTATTATTCATCGACGAATCCAAATTAGACGATGTTTCTAAAGGACATTTGACTAACTCGAGTGTCGAAATTCATTCATATGAGAAAACATTGGATTACATCAGAGAATGGAATAATTCGACTCCAAATCAACGGGTTTGTGAAAAATATATGGACTTCACAGGAATTTTTGAGTATATTTGAAAATTTTTTGCTGCAGAATATAACAGAGCTAAAAACGTTCAAAAACTAACTCTTTCCAAAATAAAAATCATCGTGACATAGATATTTTTTCTGTAATGCTCATTTCTAAAAGTATACAGTTCATTGGACATTTGAGAAATTCGTTGAATTTTCAGGTTCACCTTTCACCAGCCACCAACTACGCTATCGGTTCAATTTTCGGCGTCGATAACATTGTGACCGACACTTCACTGGTTCAAATCGCCAAAGCTCAGAAAAACGATATAGAAATGGAAGGAATGCGCCGGAGTCATGTAAGAACTAAAATTAAAACCACGAATTTAATTTTACAAAACAATGATTTACAGATTCGCGACAGTGCAGCTCTTGTTGAGTTTCTTTGCTGGTTCGAAAGCGAGATGCGCGCTGAAAAAGAGTACACTGAAATAGAACTCGCTCAAAAACTTGACAAAATTCGATCACAACAAGAGAAATATGTAGATTTGAGTTTCTCGACAATATCCGCATTCGGTGACCATGCCGCCCTTCCTCATTATCATCCAGAAGGACAAGATGGTCAGAGAAAGGCTAACAAAGAAAATGTGTATTTGGTAGATTCTGGAGCACATTATAGGTAATTTTTCATCAAGAATAACCCAAAAATTTTTATTTTGAAAAACAATTGATGCTGTGAAAGTTAAATTTTGCAAAAAATACCGTTGCTTTTTCCAGAGATGGAACAACTGACGTCACCAGAACAGTTTGGTACGAGAACCCGAAGCCGGAGTTCATTCAAGCGAATTCACTTGTTCTCATTGGCCACATTACTCTGGCCACAACTGTTTTTCCTTCTGGAATTATGGGTGGAAGATTGGACACACTGTCGAGACATGCTCTTTGGCAACAAGGGTTAGATTTCTCGCATGGAACAGGACATGGTGTTGGACACTTTTTGAATGTTCATGAAGGACCGAGTAAGTTAAGATAAATAGAGAGCTCTTATCGTGGTAATTGGCATGGAAAATCTGAAACTCATAAAAAAATACCACTACAAAGGTGAAAATAGAAATATTCAAAGCCATAATTCGAAGCGATATATTAATTCAAGTTGATGATAAGGTTCAGTTGATAGAAATTTACCCAGAAAATCGAATAATTCGTAAGAAAAAAATTCATAAATATCAGAAATTTGCAATTCCGTCTACTCCACGAAGAAAGAATTCAATTTTTGTTGTTTTCAGTTGGAATCGGAACTTCTACAACTGCTACTCGTCCTGGTGGAGAACTGAAAGCGGGTCAAGTAATCACCATCGAACCCGGTTATTATTTGCCTGGAAATTACGGAATCCGAATTGAGAATTGTTATGAAACTGTTAAAACTACAGTAGCATCCGGAGCTGATAACTTCTTAGCCTTTAAGGTTAGTTCATCGCTTTGAAGTCCATTTTTTATATTAAAAAAATGTTTTCCAGGCGCTGACTTTGGTTCCAATCCAAACATCGATAATCGACAAAAATCTTCTGACTGCAGCTCAAGTCAAGTGGCTCAACGATTATCATGATGAAGTTGTCGCAAAAACTGGAACATTTTTGGAGAGAAATGGAAAAATTCGTGAATTCGAATGGCTCAAAGCTGCATGTAAACACATTTAGATTAATATAATGTTATTTGTACTTGAGAGTTTTTCTGTAAATGCACTTTTTACATGTGATAATTAGGATTTTCCTTTCATAAAGTTTATCATTTTCCAAACGAGGAATTTTTAGTTTTTGTGTACAAGTTTGTCGCGACTCCTATTTGACATTGCGGTGGAAAGGTAATTTTTGAAGAGATTTTCAGAAATAAGATGGCACCGAATGCGATGTTCAAAGCTGGAAAAAACGAGAAAAAAAAACGTTCAAAGCACCCTCTCTGTTTCACACACTATTTCGTTCCTTCGCGTCGAGACTTTTGACAGTACTCTCGAAATAGCGTGTGAAACAGAGAGAGTTGGACTTGAACTTTAAACGATTTTTATTCGTGATTTTTTTCAGCTTTGGACATCGCATAAGAGATCGGAAAGTGTTGAAGGTGAAACTTTGAGTTAAGATGTAATAAGAATTATGCTGGTGCCTATTAAATTCAGAGAAGGTGCCTATTAAATTCAGAGAAGAACCAAAAAAAATTGGAATATCAAGAAAAAGTACGTTTTAAAAACAAAGTGAACTTTTCCTAAAAAGTTAAATATGAGCCAAAGTTTAATATTTATCCGCTTTTTCTCGGTTCAAATAAACGAAATCTTCGGGATATTTAAACTTGGAATCTGAATTTACAAACCATTAAACTCCAGTAGTAAATTCATCTGAAAATTCCTAGATCTTGAAACTTTTGACTTAAAAGTGAAAACAAAAATAACACCTCTTAAACAAAAATGGAAGATCAATTTTGTAGTATTTTAAGTGAAACTTCCTATAAATTTAGCAAGGAAAGTTCAACTAGTGTCCCATTTGTAATTTTCTCAAATTCGGTACACTTATAGATTTCGATATCCTGATCAACATCTTGGATTTATTCACACCAAAGATTTCTGTGGGAAAATTTTATAATTTCACGGTGTATCAACCAACCATCAAAAACTAAATACAATTTCAAAATACATTTCAATATATTTATATCCAAATTACTTCAAAAAGCTCACAAAAATCCCTACGAAAGAGAAAGACATTTAAATAGGAAAAGCTAGTTCTACAAGTGTTAAAAATTAAAGAAAAATCTGATAAGAAATTTTCTTTTCATTTTTTTTGAGTTTAATCAATCATCTTTTCCAGGAGCCCGTGCGATGTAGAAAACGTGCCAGAGTTATATCAGAAGTGAGTCTGTTTTTGGTTTCATCATCTGTATTTTCTGTTTTCAGCCTTCTTCACCATGGTTCGATCTCCCTCTGGAAATGCGCGAAATGGTTATTCATAGAATGGATCCGAAAACTTGTTGTAGATTCGCGCAATGCTCGAGAACATGTGAAATAGAAGTTATTGGATCTAAACGATACTTGAATGGAATCAAATTGTCATCAGGAAGAAATCATCCGAATTGTTAATTGGACACGATGAAAGAGGTTATAATTATTGTCTAGAATTCATAGATATCGAAGGGCTTTCTGATTCACAGTCGATTGTGATTTATAAAACTGTTCGGAATATATTCTACAGAGAAAATATCGGTAAACCAACCGTTATAAAATGGACAAAAATGGAATATGGAAAAGCAAAAAGTGTCAGAATAAGATATTTTAACAAGTACATTGAACAGTATGAGAAAACGATAAGAAGACTCGAAATTCATGTTGGTTTAAAAATAATAACATTGTCAGAGATGTTAATTTTCAGGACGAAAATTTCCCAATCACTCGGTTCAATTTGAAAAATCTGAAAAATCTTGAAGTTATTGATGATCAAAGTTTCAAAGAATTGATAGTGTTTGGAACATTCAACTTGGAATAGGTAAATTGAACAATCTCATCTAATTTTGTAGTTTCATTTCAAAATTGTTAGAAAGACTTGGATGAATATCGCAAATTGCTCGATTTAAAATTTTAAAAAATAAATCTTTAGATTTTCATTCCGGATTTTCCGGTTTTCTGAAACCGGAAGCTAAATGTTTATCCGAAGTTCCAAAGTTAGTTCATGAAATGTCGATTTTTTGTTTTTAGCATGAATTATTTTGAAAATTAGAGTTCTTTCTTGTTTTATGGCATAAAACAACCAAAATAACTTTGAAAATGTAGACGTACAAAAATAATGAATCCAATTTTTCAGATTCTACGAGTCACTCGCGTTGCTGTCGAAGAAACAAATTTGACATTCAATGAAATTCTACAGTTTCAAGGGACAACGTTTTAAGGAAGATCAGATGATTTCGATGAAGAGTGTGTTATGAAATATCTGAAAATGTGGAAAAATGGGGAATCAAATCGAGATATCAAATCGAGATATGAGAAAGATCTGAATGCATTCGAATTTGAAGATATAACTGACGGGTGAGTTACAGAGCAGAGTTGGGCGGAAGTCATTTTTTGAAAAGTCGGAATTCGGAAGTAGATTTTATTTTTTCGGAACTCGGAAGTCGGAAGTAGATTTTATTTTTTCGGAACTCGGAAGTCGGAAGTACTTTTGGTGTTCATTTTTCCGTCCGAAATACAATTTTGTATGTAAAAAATAGATAAACTAAACAAAAAATGAGAAAAAAAAATGCGAAAAACTGATTTTTCGAATGAAAAATAGTGTATTTTTACTATAAGATGAGCCGATATCCGATCATCGGACTGAACATAAAAAGTCGGAATTCGGAAGTCGGAAATCGGAATTAGGTTTTCCATTTCCGGAAGTCGGAATTCCGCCCAACTCTGTTACAGAGATTTTCGTTAAAGAAAACCCTTTTTTCAGATATTCATTCAAATTTTTGCTGAATTATGAAACAAAAGAAAAGTACATCTGCGAAGTCTCATATGCATTCAGTTTCCTTTCTGTTCAGAAGCAAAAAAGTCCTTTTTCTGTTGTATGAGATGTCATTTTTATTGTTTTTGTTATTGTTATTGTTATAAATGTTACATTCTGGTTTGTCGCCTTGAAATACTTTGAGTAATCGTATATAACGAGAACTTATCTCACTTACGTATAGTATGACTTAGAACTGCGAAGAATTTTGCAGATGGCACCAACATTGCGAAAACGACGTCGCCTTACAAATGGAGTTAGCTTATAATCAGTTTACGTTAGGATATGTAACTCGTAATACTTCCAGTCATTTTCTACAAATTGGTTAGATTTGTCTGCGGAAGTTCGCCGAAATGTTATCGATTTACTGGGACCGAGGGATCGATGTGAGTTTGCGCGATGTTCGAAGTTATGTGAAGAAGATGCAAAGAGTTCAAACAATTATTTATATGGAATTAGAGTTCAAGGAAACTCCGGAAAACATTTTCACCTACATTTGTCTTATAGCGAGAAATCGTTTATTGATTGTACACTTGAATTCATGAATGCGAGGAATGGTCAGACAATTGTGGTGTATAGAAGGTGAGTAATTTATAGTTTTGGATAAAAAATTGCGAAACAGAAAATTCGAATCCGGAAAAATTGAGCCCGGGAAAATCAATAGATTCATAATAAAAAATAGGCTCTGTTTTCAAAACAACCTTTTTCGATGTGAAAAAAATCCTGTTCATAAGAAATTGTTTCTTGAAATTCATCCTCCAATTTCTTTTTTCAAAGTTATTACTTCTAAAAATTTAACACGATTTACTGATAATTTTAAGTTTCGAAGGAGTTTGCGACGAGTTATTGGCGTCGTAGTTTGAATCTACGGGTCATATAACTTCAATTAGACACCGAAAAGTCTTATTCTCGAAAAATTGCTTATTGAAAATAGAAATTTGCAAACAAAATTAAAAGTTTTCATTTTTCAACCTTGAAAATGTTTTCACAAAAACTAGACTTTCGTTGAGAAATCGCTCGAGAGTTAAACCTAAAAATTTTTTTATCCCTATAAACCAAGCCTCAGTGACTAGCGCGTCTCTTGTTTATCGATTGACTACCAGTTGTGTATATTCAACGCACAATATGGAGGAAGTCGGCGCGCCTATGAGCTCGATCCTGCTGATTCTCCGTCTGCGGAAGCTTCAATTATCGTTGATGAAGGCATCAACTCTCCACCGAGAAAGCGCGGAAGGCCTGCGAAAAGACATGCATCAACTATGAACGTTATTCCTGTGGACTTCATGAAACTGGTGAGAAAATGCATTGAGGACACGGCCGCTGTTAAAGTCCAGGTAGTTAAATTGACTTCCGAGTTTGCCTCCTTAACTTCCAGAATGATTGCACTGGTTGAGAGATTTGAGAACAACTCGACAAGCTCTGCACCAGCTACCTCCAAAGCCACATGCCGCCTGTATTCTGAAGTTGTGTCCAAGTATCCATTGTCTTCTACCATTATGCAGAATCGCAAGCTCGTGTCAACTATTACTACAATGGAGAAGAAAAACTTTCTGGCTGTCGTTGAAAATCTGCCCGACTCGAAACTAGACACCCAAGCTATCACTGATACGGAGTTTGTGAAGAATATTTGTTCAAGTGCAGAAATCAAGTTGGCTATTGAATGTTTCCGTGTAAAATGTCGCTCGGATGTTATGTGTCGCCCACTCAAGGTTCGGTTTGAGAATAAAAACCGACAGAGACATATTCATTATTCAAAAAACCCGACAGAGATTTGGAGATTCGTGAGTCTAAAACTCCCCGTCCTTTACTATCTTCTCAACACTAGGATTGTTCTGTACCTTCTCCTCTTCCTCACAGAAATTCATTCTCATGTGCCCTTTCAAATGTCAGATCCATGTTATCTATTGATAGAGTTGCCCACATACACAATTATCTTTCTTTCCACAGTATTGATATTCTTTTCCTCACTGAAACCCATCTAAACCCTAGTTTCTCTGACTCTCTATGTTTCTCGTCTGAATACTCATTTTTTCGCTGCGACAGAATCCCAAATGCCAATCGCACTCGTGGCGGTGGCGTTGGGGTTTTTGTCAAAAACACTATCAACATTTCTGAAATTGATATCAAGATCTCTGAGTACTACTCTAATCATTAATGTGAAATTCTGGCTCTTAAACATCCTGAATCCAAATCCATCTTTGTTGTTGCATATCGACCCCCTTCTACCTCTTCTGCTCAAACCACTCTTTTTTTCGAGCACATTTCACATATCATCTCTGACACCACGCTTAACTATTACATTCTTGGAGACTTTAACATGCCCCTGTCTTTCTGGAGCACTCCAAACATTCCTTACTCTACTCTCCCTGCCTCTGCTGTTGATTTCATTCTTTCGAACAACTTGACTCAAACAGTTAATTTCCCAACTCACCCAAATCCAATTGGCCCTGACACTTTCCTCGATCTCATTTTTACCACTACCCCAATATCTGTAAATAATGTTCGCAGTTCTTCGCCTCTCATTCATTCTGATCACCTAGTAGTTAATTTCACACTCTCTCTCGATTCCTCTCCTACCCACAACCCCTCTGTTCCACCTTCTTCCCGCTTCAATTACCGTAAATGTAACTTCACTGATCTTAACATCCATCTCTCCTCTTTTAATTGGGATAGGCAACTTTCTTTTTTCAGCACTATTGAATCCAAACTCCAGCACTTCTCCAAGATATTTAACGAACTTATTGAATTATATACTCCATTAGTTAAAATATCTCACAAAAAACAAATCATTCTACCTTCTAGTCGTAAATTATTCAAAAAACTAAAATCCCGAAACCCAAATGTGTCATCCCAGAGAATTAAACATCTCACCAAAAAGGCCCTCAAATCTATAAAGTCCCATCTCTCAAAAATCGAGTGTTCTATAGTCGCTTCCAAATCGCCCCGTAGTCTTCATAACTTTATACGCTCCCGTTTAAAAACCACTCCCCAATCCATTTCTCTAAATGTGAATAATGTTCCAATCAATTCCCCTTCTGATGTTTCTGATATATTCTTCTCAATATTCTCCGCTAACATGTCACCCCCTACCGATCCATTCCCCGCTCTCCCAGCAAATAAACCATTCAGTATTCCTATTGATTTCGCTTCCTTTAGAATTGCCCATTACGTATCTAAAAAGATCTCCCCAAAACTTGGTTACTCTAGTGACCATATTTCATTTCTTTTGATCAAAAAGTGCATAGATTCAATTTCCATCCCCCTTCTCCATCATTTTCAATGAGTCCTTCTATTCTGGTGTTTTCCCTTCAGCTTGGAAAATTTCAACTGTCATTCCACTTCATAAAAAAGGTCCAATCTCCGATCCCAATAACTATCGACCTATATCCCTTTTACACCCTCTATCCCGTTTGATGGAACGCCTAGTCCTAGATCAGTTACGACCTTCATTTACCTCTAGAATCTCCAAACATCAATACGGTTTCCTAAATTCTCGCTCTTGCACCCTGGCTAACATTGAATACACTTCCATTTGGCAAAAATACCTAGCCACCAAAAAATTTGTTGATTGTATTTATTTCGATTTTCGTAAAGCTTTCGATTCGGTCCCCCATAACCTTCTCTTATGTAAACTGTCCACTTTTGGCTTCGATGATATAACATGTAATTGGTTATCCGCATTCATCCTTAATCGAAAATTCCGTATCAAAATCGATCATTACATCTCCCCAAAATATTTTGATGTTTCTTCTGGTGTTTTACAAGGAACCGTTACCGGCCCATTTTTATTCTTAGTATACATTAACGACCTGCTCAACCTTTTCCCTTCTGATGTACATATTTCTGTGTTTGCGGATGATATTAAGATTTACGGTACCAACCCCTTGTATCTCCAAACTAGTATTGATATTCTTTGTGATTGGTGTTGTAAGTGGAAACTAAACCTTGCTGAAAACAAAACATTAGTCCTACATCTAGGCAAAAACAATCCCAATACCATTTACACCGCCAATAGCATTCCCATTTCCCCCACTGATCGCACCAAAGACCTAGGTTTGTATGTTGATAAAATGCTTAGTTTCGAGTACCACATATCCCAGATTTCTAATACTGCTCTCTTCAAATGTCGTCAATTACTATATTCTTTCAAGTCCCGAAATCCTCAATTCCTACTCAAACTATTCATGTGTTTTGTCATGCCCCTCCTTGACTATGGCTGCGAAATCTATCATCCCATCTCCCCTGCCCTTATAAAAAAACTAGAAAAGCCCCTTAAATGGTTCTCCCGTAGAGTTTTCCAAAGGTGTAATATTCCATTCTCTTGCTATCAAAACCGCCTAGATCTCTCGAATCTAATTTCTATTGAACACCGCAAAAAAATTCTAATCGTCAAACTCTATTATAATATCTTAACTCTTCGTAGTCACCTTCCTTCTATTGATCTATTTCTCGTAGCCTCAAAATCTAAAAGATATCCTCTCTCTTTTAATTATCTACCGGGTCCCAAAAATGCTAGTTTCTTCCACTCTCATCTACCACTATGGAATAATATAGCAAAAATTCTATCTCGTTCTACTCCCCTCTCTGATATCCTCTCATTTCTAAAATCTCTCCCTAAAAATTCTTTTTACTCCTAATTTCTAGTCATTTTTCTCTCTTTCTCTTTATCCACCTGTATATATATTCTGATTCTCTGATTTGATCTACCGCGCTCTTGCAGGCGCACTTGGTCATCTTTTTTTTTCATCCTATTTTACTACCTCTATCCCCCATTTCACATGTAAATATTAATTTGATTTCCTTGTTGTTTTTTTTTTTTGATGTAGTTCAATATGTATGTATTGCTTATCCGTGGAGGTCAGTCAACGGCAAAAGACTATATGTAGTTTGAACCGACGAAATAGCAGGTCAAAATGAGAGACTTTGAAACTTTTCAAAATTTGATCTACTTTTCGTTAGCTGACCTTCACGGATAAGCAATATAAATAAATAAATAAATAAATAAAAAAAAATAAATTTCTTTTTTCAAAGTTATTACTTCTAAAAATTTAACACGATTTACTGATAATTTTAAGTTTCGAAGGAGTTTGCGACAAGTTATTGGCGTCGTTGTTTGAATCTACGGGTCTTATAACTTCAATTAGACACCGAAAAGTCTTATTCTCGAAAAATTGTTTATTGAAAATAGAAATTTGCAAACAAAATTAAAAGTTTTCATTTTTCAACCTTGAAAATGTTTTCACAAAAACTAGACTTTCGTTGAAAAATCGCTCGAGAGTTAAACCTAAAAATTGTGACTTCACCCCACCAAAAAATATAATTTTATGTTTAAAATTCTGGTTTTAGAGCCAATAAAGAAAATTAAAAACACAGTGATCGCGTGTTATCATTTGAATTCATTCCAGTTGCAAGAAATCGCGAACCGAACTGGCAAAATGGACGAAAATCGAATCAGGAGAACCGAATGAAGTGAGATTGAAATACTTGAAAGAATATCTGGAGAAATACGAAAATAGTATCAAAAGTTTCTATTTCGATGTAAGTTCTCACTCAAAAAAACAATCAGTTTAAGACAGTCTTTTTATAAATAGGCAAAAACCCTCGGACAAAAAAAAGTCATAATTTTTGATTGGGCCCAATTTTTTCCATAGAAAGCCCCGTGGTAGGACACTATTGTAAACATGTTTGTTTTGAAAAAAAAATTTTTCAAGGCTGGTATGCACCGGTGAATACACAAAGTGCTACTTTTTCAAATCACCATAACTTTTTTCTCCGTGAATATTTTTTGATGATCTCAAAACAGTTTTGACGAGAATGATGTGGACTACATTTTTTGTGTTGAGACCAAAATTGGAGGACTTCTCCCAAAGGTAGAAACAATTAAACCCAGTCAGAAAAAACGCATTTTCTATTGTTCATATTCACCGGGGTAAAATGAAATTTATTTTAAACGGTTCCTCATGCTTTTTTACATATAATACTCAAAAACAAAAAAAAAATTTAAGGGGTAGTTTTTGAGAAATGCTCGTTTGAACACGTCCAACTCCCTTTTTTACCACACAAACGCACACAAAAACACACACAAACAAACGTTTTTTCCTTCTTTTTTTTAGACGTTTTTGTTTATCTAATGTTTCTCGCGATATATTATTATTAGCAAAAATTTAAAATAAAAGGTTTTGTAGAGATTTTCAAGCTGAACAAAATGGTATACAACAATACTCATAAATTTTCCTAATCACAGAGTAAATGGCTATCAAAGTTACAATTTTTTCTGACGATTCTAATTTGATTCAAAGAACAGTGATCAGAAAATAAGTAGAAAAAGATTGTAGGTCATTTTAAAAGCTTCATTTTCATGTATTGAAATAGTATTTTGCAATGTGTATCAGTGACCTTATAGTGCCAAAATTTTACTCCCACTTTGACACCTGTTTTTTTCATGTGTGTTGTGTGCATTGCAATCAACTTGTTGTATTTTCACAGTTTCGTTATTTTTTTATTGTTCCAGTACAGGAAAATGAAGATGAGATACAAAACTGTGATAATGGTATTTCAATTCATTAATTTTCATTTCAGTGAAATGGTTGAGAAACTTTATGAAGTTTGGTATTCTTTTTCGCCTCTATTTCAGAAATAATTGAATAGTGTTGTACACCATTTTGTTCAGCTTGAAAATCTCTACAAAACCTTTTATTCTAAATTTTTGCTAATAACAATATATCACGAGAAACATTAGATAAACAAAAACGTCTAAAAAAAAAAGAAGGAAAAAACGTTTGTTTATGTGTGTGTTTTTGTGTGCGTTTGTGTGGTAAAAAAAGGGAGTTGGACGTGTTCAAACGGGCATTTCTCAAAAACTACCCCTCAACTTTTCTTTGTTTTTGAGTATTATATGTAAAAAGGCATGAGGAACCGTTTAAAATAATTTTCATTTTACCCCGGTGAATATGAACAATAGAAAATGCGTTTTTTCTGACTGGGTTTAATTGTTTCTACCTTTGGGAGAAGTCCTCCAATTTTGGTCTCAACACAAAAAATGTAGTCCACATTATTCTCGTCAAAACTGTTTTAAGACCATCAAAAAATGTTCACGGAGAAAAAAAGTACATACCAGCCTTGAAAAAAAAATTTTTCCAAAAAAAACATGTTTACAATAGTGTCCAACCACGGGGTTTTTTATGGAAAAAATTTGGACCGAATCCCAGACTATGACTTTTTTTGTCCGAGATTATGGAAAAGTTTACCTTTTTACAAAAAACATCTCTTAAAATCCAGTTTTTCTAGGACTCTATGATTTCGTTGCAAAAATTCAATATCAAGAATCTGAGGAGTTTAGAGAAACTTTGGGTGGCATCAGCAGCTGAAGAACATCAGAATTTGATCAGATGTAGATTTGTGAGCGAGCAACAGGTTGGAAGTTTTATTAATTTTGTTTAAAAATAATTTCGAGTTTTCAGTCAAATTTTTGAGTATTGGAATTGACATGTTTTTCACATTTGATCAAATTCTTAGTTTCAATGGAGAATCCGCTTATATTTCAAGTCAGAATTTCGATAATGAAAAAGCTAGCAAATACCTGAAGATGCTTCAAAAAGGACAAATTCACAAGAATATCAGAAGTATGAGAATTATCACTAAGAATGATATTGATCTTCAAGTTATCACTAAAGGATTGAATGTTTTGGCTCGCTCAAAAAACGAATTTAGTTTTCTATCGAAAACCAGAAAACTTGGAAAATTCTTCGTTTTTCAAAGTTGCCCAAATATTATTAAAGTTGAATGGAGAGATGATGGACCTTATCTGAAGAAATAGTATATTAGTTTGATTCGAGTTTGTTAATCTTGTAGATTTGTTACGATACAGAGTTATAAAAAATGCACAAATTTTCGTAATCTCGTCTGTTTATGTTTACAGTTTTTTTCCTATGAAATTGTTGATGTTGAAATTATTTATCTTTTCAACCACTTGGTTCTCCTATGTTTCCAAAAAATATCTTCCTTGGTATCCCTTTCAGAACCTGAATTAATATTTCAGATGTCAGATAGAATCAAACGTTTGAAATTGGATATAGTGAGTTTATATTCTGAAAAGTTATAGTTATTTTGTTATTTTCAGCCAACTTCATCATGGTTTGATCTTCCTTTTGAAATGAGAGAGATGGTTATCGATCGAATGGACACGAAAACTCGTTGCAAATTCACACAATGTTCGAAGTTATGTGAAAAAGAAGTCAAGGAATCGAAGAATTACGTGAAAGGAATCAAGATCAGCAGAGAATGTCATTCTGAACTAGTTATTGGGCATGATGAGCATCATTTTCATTACTCTTTGGAATTCATGGATGTCGGAAAGCTCACTGAAACAAAATCAATCGTGGTTTGTAAAACAGTTTCGGAGTGCTACAATGGTTTGAATAATGGAAGGAGTCCCAGTGTTATAAAATGGATGAAAACTGAATCAGGAAAAGCGGAAGATGTTCGAATGAAATATTTAAAAGAGTGTTTGGAAAAGTATCAAAACACCATTACAATATTTGTAATTGACGTGAGTTTCTATTTAAAAACAATTTTCAAAAAATAAATGAATCACATGATTACAAATTTCCGATCTCCGATTTCAATGTGAAGAATTTGAAAAAACTCGAACGAATTAAAGATGAATCTGGAAAGGATCTTCTCGAAAACGATTTTTTCGATTTATCACAGGTATTGTCATTTTGGGAAAAATTGAAAAATCCGTTTATAGTTAGAACTTCACTACTTTTCTAGTGATAATCGTTCACAAATCGCCGGTATTTTAATCTTTCTCACTTGAAAATAAGCTTCCCGGAATAATGAAACCATGAAATAAAAAGTTCCCTAGAGTAGTTTCACACGTAGAATTCGAATTTGATATTGAAAATCAGCCTAAATTTCATTTTCGAAGGAAAAATTTATAGATTATTAATAGAGCGCCTGTTACCGATCTGTGAAAGGCTTATAATTGTTTACTTTTTCATATTACGCGTGCCGATACAGTTTGGATGGAAGACACAAATTTCACATTTGAAGAAATTCTCAATTTTGAAGGTTCCTTTTATATAATCAGATCGGATGACCTGGAAGAAGAACATATTGGCCAATATTTGAAGATGTGGAAAAATGGAGAACTCAACAGAAATATGGAGTATCTGAGTGTCAGAACTGATAGTTTCGGAGGAATTAATGGTCGAAAAATATCCAGAGGACTAGATGTTTATGACTATTGCTTTTCTGATGAAGAGTAAGTCGAAACGTTGACAAAGCGGTTATTAATGAGTAATTTATAGGTACTTCTTCCGATTCTCGTTAAATTATGAGCGAAAAAGAAAGTGCTATTGTGAAGTGACGTATTCGGAGTCATATTTTCATGTTGAAATCGAATATAATTAAAAATTGTGAATGATTTTGTTGTTGTTATTATTGTTATTGTTATAATGAAATCAAACTTTTAACGAGATTTCAATGAAAAATAATCCCAAACCGGTGTTCCAGCCAATTTTTTACCACTACTATAATGTTTTTTGTCAAATGCAAAATAATTTATCCAGATGCCGCCCCGATTGAGAAAACGTCGTCGGATTGAAAATACAGTTATTTTATTTTTCGAAGTTTCATCATCTGAAAAGTATTTTTTCAGTCGTTTCAATTGGGATGGTTTGATCTCTTTTGAAATGAGAGAGATATCGATCGAATGGATACGAAAACTCGTTGCAAATTCACGCAATGTTCAAAATTATGTGAGAAAGAAGTCAAAGGATCGAAGAATTACGTAAAAGGGATCAAAATCGGTGGAGGATATCATCCTGGACTATTTTTTGTGCATGATGAACATTATTTTCATTACTGTTTGGATTCATGGATGTGAATGATCTTACTCAAAAGGAATGTATTGTGGTGTATAAAACTGTTTCGGAAAGATACGATGGTTGGAGAAGCGAGCTAGCACCATGTGTTATAAAGTGGATGAAAACTGAATCGGGAAAGGCGAAAGATGTTTGAATGAGATATCTGAAAGAATATTTGGAGAAGTATCAAAATACCATTACAAGATTTGAAATTGATGTGAGTTTCATTGAGAGAATCCCAAAAAAACTGACTGAATTCAGGATAACGAATTTCCAATTGCCACCTACAATATGAAGCACTTGAAATATCTCAAAAAAGTTGACGATAAAACTTATAAAGATCTTCTCGAACACGATTTTTTCGATTTATCGCAGGTATTATTTTTTGTTTTCAATCACGAGGTTTTTTTTTCAGATTATATATGCCGACCATGTATGTATGCCAGATACAAATTTCACATTCAACGAAATTCTCAAACTCGAAGGATCCTTTTATCAAATCAAATCAAATGAATTCGATGAAGACAACATCATAAAATATTTAAAAATGTGGAAAAATGGAGAACTCCATAAAAATATGCAGTATTTGAATGTTAGCTATAAGACTTCTGACGAGGTGAATGGACGTAACATAATCAAAGGGTTAGATGTGTTCGATTACTCAGAAGACAATGGGTTGTAAGTTTAACCTCACATTATGCTTTTGAAGAAACTTTTTTTAAAAGTTATTTCTTCCTATTCTGCCTGAATTATGAATAGAAAAGAAAGTGTTATTGTGACGTCAGGTATTCGAGTCTCGATTTCTGTGTTCAGATTGAAACAGTTTGTTACGACAAAGTTATGGAAAATAGAGAATGGCACATTTATTGAATCTGTTTTGTTGTTGTTATCAGTTTTTTTTTTTTTGTAATATGAAGTTTTGAATTTTGAGTATTTGTTTTCTCATCGATTTGGTTCTTTTGTAAAATTCCAAAAACTATATCATTTGATATTCGTTCCAGAATCTGAATCAATATTTTAGATGTCAGATCGGATCAAACGTCGCAAGTTGGATTCAGTGAGTTAAGATTCTGGAGAATGTTAGGTCTTTGTTATTTTTCAGCCAACTACATCATGGTTTGATCTTCCTTTTGAAATGAGAGAGATGGTTATCGATCGAATGGACACGAAAACTCGTTGCAAGTTCACACAATGTTCAAAATTATGTGAAAAGGAAGTCAAAGGATCGAAGAAATACTTGAAAGGAATTGAAATCGGCAGAGGATATCATCCTGAACTGATTATTGGGCATGATGAACATTATTTTCATTTTTGTTTGGAATTCATGGATGTCGGAGATCTTACTGAAACAAAATCAATCGTGGTCTATGAGAATGTTTGGGAGAGATATGGTGACTGGGAAAAAGAACCAGCACCATGTGTTATTAAATGGATGAAAACTGAATCGGGAAGGGCGGAAGAAGTTCGAATGAGATATCTGAACGAATATTTGGAGAAATATCAAAATACCATCACAAAATTCCATATTGGCGTAAGTTTTTGTTAAAGCAACGTCGGAACATAACGGATCAGTTGCAGGATAACAAGTTCCCAGTCTCTGATCACAATATGAAGAAGTTAAAGAAACTGAAAGATATCGAAGATAGAACTGGAAAAGATCTTCTCAATCACGATTTTTTCGATTTATCACAGGTATCGTCACTGATTCAATTATGAATTATGAAGACAAAAAAATTAGATTAATTATACGATATTTTCTAGATATTTAGTCAAAATAAATATTCAAGATGTTTTGTTTTATATTCGACCGATCTGAAAAATTTCCTACTTAAAAATAAGCTTCCCGGAATAATGAAAACATTAAATAAAAAGTTCCCTAGAGTAGTTTCACACGTAGAATTCGAATTTGATATTGAAAATAAGCTTAAATTTCATTTTCAAAGCAAAAATGTATAGATTATTAATAGAGCGCGTGTTACCGATCTGTGAAAGGCTTATCTTCTTATATATTATTACACTAAGCCCAAAAATGTCTGTCCCGTTTGACCTAGGCCACGTACTATATTAATTTGAAGTGAACGTTCATTTCTTGAATCATTTGCTGATAATCAGTTATTGTCATTATTATATAATTTTTTTTCACCAACATTTCTGTGAATTACAAACATTAGCCTCCGTGTTTTCAATGGGTTTAATGATGCGCTTAGAATGGTGTTTTGGTCAATAGGAATTAAAAAGTTTGAGTTTCTCCATCCATAAAATTAAACTATTTGTGTCCTGAGTCAACGTCTCAATTGCTACAAAGATCATTTTTCATTTCATTGACTTTGATGGGCTCTATCAAACTGGCTTCAAGAGAAAACTTTTTTCGCATAGTCAGGAATATTATAAAGAGATCGACTTTTTGATGAACAAAAGTCATAAAGTTAAAGAAACTTTTTTTTCTATTTTTTAGGGTAATAAGAAAAAGACGATCTTTCTTTTTTTGAAATTACAACGCAGCTCAAAAACGGATTTTGGTAATTTTTCATTGATAGAGGTTGAAGGGTGTGATTCATTGTTCAACGGTATAACCATAAGCAGATCAATGTATGGTATTTAAATCTATTTTTTTTTGTAATTCTGGGTCTTATGCTCCATTCAATGGAACCGTATTTTCAGTCACACCATTCATCTAAAAATACATGAAATATTAGAGAGGATAACAACTTCCAAAAGAAGCGTTTCCAATATTTCAATTATACAAATAAAAACTAATATCAATCACCTCCCGAGCGTTGTTTTTTTTTCAAGCACTTCACTATAAATGTGCTCTTTGAACAGGAATATGTATATTCTGATTTCAACATTTCAGGATCAGTCAAAGCGAAAATACTGAAACATGTTTCACGACTGTTGTAGCCAGAGACTACGTAGCAGCTTCGCAGCCGAAGGCTGAGAAGCACAAGTGTTCGCCTCGGCGGAGTCGAGGGGACACACTTGTAATTGTTTATTTTTTCAGATTACGCGTGCCAATTCAGTTTGGATGGAAGACACAAATTTCACATTCGAAGAAATTCTTAACTTCGAAGGATCATTATATATAATCAGATCGGATGACCTGGAAGAAGAACATATTATCCAATATTTGAAGATGTTGAAAAATGGAGAATTGAACAGGAATATGGAGTATCTGAGCGTCACTATTAATGATAGGAAAGTCAATGGTCGGAAAGTATCTCGAGGATTAGATGTGTTTAATTATGCCTCTTGCGATAGAGAGTAAGATAAATCGCTTTCAACAATATATTTGTCAAACATTTTCCAGGTGCTTTTTCCGATTCTGTCTGAATTACGAGCGAAAAAACAAGTGCTATTGTGAAGTGACATATTCAAGATCGCATCTCCGTGTTCAAGTTGAAACAATTGGATACGACGAAGTTATGAAAAATCGTAAATAATACTATTTTGTAATCTGCTCAATTTTGGTTATTCGTTTTTTGGTGTTTGTGCCATAAAGTTGTTAAATTTCTAATCTCTGGCTTTTGAATTAGTTCACTAGCTCGTTTGATTTCGAGAAGAATTATATTTTTCCTGTATTATTTTATATATTAAATATAAATAAATGATTCAGATGTCAAATATGCTAAAACGTCCCAAATTGGATATAGTGAGTTAATATTTCAAAAGCTGATGTTCATTTTTTGTTTTCAGCCAACTACAACATGGTTTGATCTTCCTTTTGAAATGAGAGAAATGATTATCGATCGAATGGATCCAAAAACTCGTTGCAAATTCACGCAATGTTCAAAATTGTGTGAAAAAGAAGTCGAGGAATCGAAGAATTACGTGAAAGGAATCAAAATCAGCAGAGGAAGTCATCCTGAACTATACATTGGCCACGACAAATTTCATTTTCACGTTTGTTTGGAATTCATGGATGTTGCAGACCTTACTGAAACACAATCAATCGTGATTTATAAAACTGTTTCGGATTATCACAATGGTTTGAGAAACAAAAGAAGTCCATGTGTTATCAAATGGATGAAAACTGAATCGGGAAATGAGGAAGTAGTTCGAATGAAATATTTGAAGAAATATTTGGAAAATTACCACAATACAATAACTAATTTCAAATTTGATGTGAGTTTCATAGAACTTGTGAAAAAATGTGTATCACGGTTATGTGTGTAGTTCAGACTTGTTTGAAAAAACTGAAACATGTTCAAGTTATAGGATCACAAGTTTCCGATGGCTGGTCACGATATGAAGTGTCTACAAAAACTTGAACGTATTGAAGATGCAACTCTCGACGATTTGTTGGTCCATGATTTATTGGATTCATCACAGGTAAACTTCACAATTGTCCGGAACTTTTCCCATCCTATTCTCAGATTTTTCGAGCCGATCATGTTGTTCTGACTGACACAATGTTATCATTCGAAGAAGTACTTCAATTTGAAGGTTCATTCTATCAAATAGCATCAGATGATTTCGATGAAGACAATATTAAAATATATTTGAAAATGTGGAAAAATGGAGAAATTGAAGAAACTGAAAGATATCGAAGATAGAACTGGAAAAGATCTTCTCAATCACGATTTTTTCGATTTATCACAGGTATCGTCACTTTTATTATGAATTTTATAGGCTAAAAGAATTCAGTTGAATTATATAATTACTCATAGAAATAATTATATAATTATAAATATTATATTAACTTGTCATACTTTTTCGCTTTGTTTTCAAACTTTGGAGTTTACAGCTTAAATTCTAGATATTTAGTCTAAATAAATATTCAATAGTTTTTTTCTTTTCGATCACCATGTAGTTTGACATTAGACCTAGGAATCGCTTTTGTACAGAGTCCCTCACATTTTTTAAAACTTTCGATTTTTGTTATAATTTAAGTAAATTTCAGATTACACAAGCCGATGTTGTTGATATGGAAGACACAAATTTCACATTTGAAGAAATTCTCAATTTTGAAGGTTCCTTCTATAAATCGGATGAATTCGAAGAAGAAAATATTATCACATATTTAAAAATGTTGAAAAACGGAGAACTCAACAGAAATATGGAGTATCTGAGTGTCAGAACTGATAGTTTCGGGAGAATTAATGGTCGAAAAATATCCAGAGGATTAGATGTGTTTGACTATTACTGTAGCGATAGAGAGTAAGATACAAAACACGCTCGTCCAGCTGTTTTTTTCGATTTTGTCTGAATTACGACCGAAAAGAAAAAAAACTATTGTGAAGTGACATTTTCAACATTACATTGCTGTGTTCAAATTGAAACCGATAAGTACAACAAAATTATAAAAAATCGTAAATGATATTTTTTGTAATCTGTTCAATTTTTGTTATTCGTTTTTGTTTGTGCCATAAAGTTGTTTAATTTTCAAACTTTGGGTTTTGAATCAGTTAACAAGCTTGTTGTAAGAGGTTCACCCATGTTATATTAAACATTTCAAAATATTTTTATTTCTCTACCGAAAAACCGTTCCACTTTTCACTGTGAAACAGATTTTCCAATTTGCAAAAAGAAAAAATATTTATTACTGTAGTTGACAGGTGTGTTTGCACAAGTGCACTCAAAACATCGAACCTTACGACCAATTATTACTTGTGTTTCATTTTCGCGATCGCGCGAAAGTTTAAACAACACTTGTTCGAGAGTTGTTTAGTCGTATGTTTTGGTTGAATACTTTGTTACTTTTCATACATATTCCATGAATTTAAGTTATTTTGCGAAGATCCATCGTTTTTTATCGAAATCCAGTGTTCGTTTTTCACTAAAATATACTTTGACAATTTATAATGTTTTCTTTACAATATTTCCCCGTCATCGTGCGTAATTTTGACTTTTGGACTGATTATCATACATATCCTCATTCCAGATGTCATCCAGTGCAAAGAGGGCACGATTGTCGATGAAGGTGAGAGTTAACTTGAAATCGAAAAAATAATTCTCTATTTACAGCGAGTTCCATCATGGTTCGACTTTCCCGCCAAAGTACGCGAAACGGTTATCGATAAAATGGACCCGAAGGCTCGATGTATATTCACGAAATGCTCGAAAGTATGTGAAATAGAAGGAAAAGCGTCGAAAAACTACGTGAAAATGATTCGAATCGACAGAAACACACATCCCGAATTGCACATTGGTCATTATGAAGAAGGTTATAACTATTGCATTGAATTTATTGATGTGGGAGATCTAAGTGAAGTTAAATCGATTGTTGTTTACAAAACTGTTTCGGATATTCATACGAATGTAGAGAAAAAAGTATTGCCACGTATTATCAAATGGACTAAGCTTGAATCAGGAAAGGCGGAAGATGTTAGAATGAGATATCTTGATCAGTTTCTTGAGAAATATAAAGATTTAATAACAGGATTCGCAGTCGAGGTTTGTTTGTTCCTGTTGTAGTTTTCGAGAAACAACTATATATTTTCAGGATCAAAGTTTCCCGCTCGAAAAATACAACATCAAACATCTGAAAAATCTCGAATACATCAAAGGAGATATTCTTACTGATTTTCTCGGAAAAGGTTTTATAGATTTCTCGCAGGTAATTTATTTTTCACATTTAAACTTCAACAAATGTATAAATTTCAGATTATCAAAGCCGCCCACGTTGATTTACAATCAACAAAATTAACATTCGATCAAATTCTCCAATTCAAAGGAGCCGTGTTGAAGATTAAATCAGATGAATTCAGTGAAGAGAATATCCTGAAATATCTGAAGATGTGGAAAAACGGCGAACTGAACACGAATATGAAAATCATCGGTGTCCGTACTGGAGAGCCTAGAAAGTTTGATGGTAGAAATATAATCAATGGTCTACGTGTATCTAATTTCCAACAAGATAACGATGAGTAAGTTATTTTTTTTTGGAAAAATAACAATTTAAATTTTTCAGCTGTTATTTCTCTTTCCGCTTCAATTACGATAGAAATGAAAAATGCTTGAATGAAGTCACCTACTCTTCTGAACACTTCTTTGTCAAGGTCGAATGTGGTAGATAGTATATACGTGATAATAACGACTAACTATGAATAATATATGTAATTTAATGTAAATATTGATATTTTTGTACCATTCAGGTTGATTAATAATTTGCAAGCAACAAAATAAATGTGATGCTTTACTATTTCTGTATGTTCTTTGTAAATTTACTACCAACTTGTTTAAAGCATTGTTTTATTTTGAATCGAACGAGAGAACTTTCCCAGACGCGCGTCCTATGAGAGGAATCAAATTATATACATTTTTGGACATTGATCAACATCCCGTGTTTTGTTTCTTGAATTCCAATGAACAAGAATTTAGCCCAAAGTCATAGATGAGGCTAACGAACATAGTGATGTTTCTTTGTTTATATGCTTTTTTGATAGTTATCTGGTTTTCGGTCCCAATTTGGGACTGATTTCTACGCATAAGAAAATAAAGAAACACATGGACAGAATACATGATATTGTTAAACATCAAGAAATTCATTGATTTTTTTATTATTCATGATTTTAGATGCCACCAAGGTTGAGAAAAAGGGCACGTAAAACAAATCAAGTGAGTTATTTTCTCCGAAGTTCCATATACTATAAAATTCTATTTCCAGCCTTCTTCCACAAATTGGTTCGATCTTCCGGCTGAAATGCGACTTATGGTGATCGATCAAATGGGACCCAAAACTAGATGCAATTTTGCGAAATGTTCGAAAATATGTGAAAAAGAAGCCAAAATGTCGAAAAAGTACCTGACAAAGATTCATATTGGTAGAAAGGAAAATGCAATATTACTCATTGGACATGGCACAATTTATTTTAACTACTGTCTGGAATTCATTGATGTTGGAGATCTTAGTGAAGCTCAATCGATTGTAGTTTATAAAACGGAGCCGAAAGTTTATAGGGATTATGAGGAAAATATGACAGCGCGTGTTCTGAAATGGATGAAGATTGAACAAGGAAATGCGGAAGATGTTCGTATTCGATATCTTGATGGGTTTATTAAAAAGTATGGAAGAGGCATAACTGGAATATCGATAGCGGTTGGTTTCAAAACAGAAAAAATAATTGAATTACAAATATTTCAGGATAATGAGTTCCCTTTTGACAAATACAACATGAGAAATCTTAAAAATCTTAATTACATCGGTGAAAAGATCAACGCTGACATTTTTGAAAAAGGATTTTATGATTTATCGCAGGTAAATTTCTTTTTTTTTTTTAATTTATAACTAAAAGTATTTTCAAATTTAAGGTTCTACGTTCGGACTGTGTGAGGTTTGAAGGAACTAAATTGTCATTCGAGCAAGTTCTGCAGTTCAAGGGAACAGAATTAACAATCAAATCAGATGATTTTAACGAGAAAAACGTTTCAAAATACCTGAAAATGTGGAAGAATGGAGAACTGAGTAGCGATATGAAGGTTTTAGATGTTTATCACGAAGAGCCAAGAGAATTTAACGAACGGAATGTAATGGAAGGTCTGGATGTGTTCGATTTTCAACAAGATTACTTTGAGTAAGCTAACAAGAGAATGGTTTCAGGAAAGTATGGAATTTTCCGACGAGACATATATCATTTTATAGATCTTGACTTGCTAAACAAGAATCCGTGATCAATGTTTGCCAACCACCTATGTGAAGCTTAAAATTGAGCCACGAAGTTTGCTCAGAAAATGTCAATTTTCTCTTCCAATTTTTGATTTTTTGATTGAATGAGTGTACTGAAGGGTTTTTCGGCATGAAAAGAAACCCTGGAACATTTATTTTTGACAAAAATAACTTGTAACACAGTAAAAATATGTTCGCGAAAATCTGAACTTTTTCATGAAGAATATTTATCGGAAAAATTCGGAACATTAAACTTCGTCAGATCGATAACCTTCCAGTATAACGTTGCTATTTCTGGATAGAATATCGAGGGTTGTCTAAATTGTGGAAAATCTCCATAAAGTGGATTCTGAGTTTCAGAGAAGCGGTTGGAAAAAATAGAGCATAGATTCTTGATTAGCGTCTCGAGATCTATAAAATTATATATGTCTCGTCAAAAAACTCCAAATTTTCCTAAAAACATTCCTTTGTAAATATTGATTTCTTGATGAAATGCACAAACATATTTTTCAGATGTTCTTTCAAATTCCGCTTGAGTTATGAGAAGAACGAACAGTATTATTGTAAAGTTATCTACGATACTGACCATTTTGAAGCCATGGTTAAAGATGAAAATGAGTGGAGCAGCGACTTTGAAAGTGATTATGAAATGTATCTTGATTTGGATAGTGATATACAATTTTGAATGGAATATCTGTTATACATATTTCATTGTTATACACTTTTTTTTCAATAAATTTCAAATTAATATTGTTGACTTCTATCGTTCGTATTGTCGCTATCAACATATTTCAAAAAAAATCATAGAATTACCTCAACAAATAAATTTTATCAGATGCCATCGAGAAGTGTAAAACTCACAAAAAAGTTATCTAAAGTGAGTTGTTTTCTTCAAAATTCTATTTGTTTTTTTCTAAATTTCCATTTTTAGCCGTCCACATCGTGGTTTGATCTTCCTTATAAAATGAGAGAAATAGTAATCGATGAAATGGATGAGAAAACTAGATGCAATTTTGCAATTTGTTCGAAATTATGTGAAGAAGAAGCCAAAGCGTCGAAAAACTCCATGAAAAATATCAGAGTTTATAGAAGAGAACACGCGGAATTACGAATTGGCCACACTTTTGACTATTACTATTGTCTGGAATTCATTGATGTTGAAGACCTTTTTGAAGCTCAGTCGATTGTTGTTTGTAAAACTGAATCGTGTTCTCTCAAGCCCCGAGCTTTGAAATGGATGAAGATTGAGCAGGGAAATGCGGAAGATGTCAGATTGAAATATTGCAACGAATTTCTAGAAAATTGTTAAAAGTCAATAGTAGTTCTTCGAATCGATGTTAGTTTCGAAAAAAATCAATCTCTCCTAAATTAACGAATATTTTAGGATAAACATTTCCCTTTCAATAAGTGCAATATCAAAAATCTAAAACAACTCAAATCTATTGGTGGAGAAATTAATGTTGATGTTCTGGAGAAAGGATTCATGGATTCAAACCAGGTAAATGAGTTTCTTATCTGTGAAATGGGTCCGAGCTTTTTTGGATAAAAATCTATTCAAAATCAACTTTTCCACAGCCTTTTAATTTCAGCTCTTGCGTACCATAATCGTGAACCTTGGAGGAACTAACTTATCATTCGATCAAATTGTTCAATTCAGAGGAAAACATCTCACTATCAAATCAGATGAATTCACCGAGAAAAATATTGTGAAGTAATTGAAAATGTGGAAAAATGGAGAAATTCATGAGAATGTGAGCTATCTGCGCGTTTACCTAAGAAGAGATGTGAGATGATTGGATGGTCGAAATATCATCAAAGGGTTGGATGTGTATGGTTACTGGAAACATCACGATATGTAAGTTTATTCACTTTTAGAAAATCTCCGAATTATTATTGTTCAGGTGTTCTTTCAAATTCCGCCCAAGTTGTCAACATGAAGAGCGGTTTTATATTAAAATTACATATATGTCTGAATTTTTTTCACTTGAAAAATTAAGCAGGGATAGGGTATTTCCATTTTGATGCATTTTTGTCAATATTTTTTGTTTCATATTGTCCTAAATTCTCATGTTTTTACGTTGTTCGTTAGTTAATTAACCTCATTGTTCGTAATGTCAATACTAATATATTTCAACATCTGGACTCCAGATTCTGGAGTTACTCAAATAAATGAGTGAATGGTTTCAGATGACATTGAGATTGAAAAATCGCGCTCGATTGGCTAGGAAAGTGAGTTAATTTTTCTAAAAATTGGTGTAAATACCTTTTTTTTTATTTGCAGCCTTCTTCTAAAAATTGGTTCGATCTTCCGGCTGAAATGCGAATGATGGTGATAGATCGAATGGGTGCCAAAACTAGATGCAAATTTGCAAGATGTTCGAAAATGTGTGAAAAAGAGGCAAAAATGTCGAAGAAATATCTGACAAGTATCGAAGTTAATAGAAGAAAGAACGCGGAGATACTCATCGGTCATGGAAATTATAATTTTCATAACTATTGTCTGGAATTCATTGAAGTTGGGAACCTTTCTAAAGCTCAATCGATTGTAGCTTACAAAACGGAGCCAAAGTTCTATTCGAGTAATGTGTCAAGCATGACACCACGTATTCTAAAATGGGTTAAAATTGAAGAAGGAAATGCGGAAGATGTCAGATTAAAGTATCTTGTTAGATTATTTGAAAAATATGGAAGGGCAATAACAGATTTTCAAATCAATGTGAGTTTCCAATAAAAAACAGTTTTATTGATAACAGTGTTTAGGATGTTGACTTCCCTTTCGATAAATTTAATATCAAAAATTCGACAAATCTCAAAAATATTGGAGGAAGACTCAATGCTGATGTTTTGGTGAAAGGCCTTGTTGGGTTAAACCAGGTAGTTTTTTTAGTAGAACAATTACAATTACTCATTTTCATCAGTTTAGCTTATGCGTGCCACTGGTGTAGATTTAGAAGGAACCAAGTTATCATTCGATCAAATTGTTCAATTTGAAGGATCGGAATTAATAATTCAATCAGATTATTTCAGTGAGGAAAATGTTGTATAGTATTTGAAAATGTGGAAAAATGGAGAAGTCAACCGAAGTTTGAAAAATGTAGAGGTTTATCATGCAGCACCGAAAATATTGAACTTTCGAAACATTACTCAAGGTCTAAATGCGTATGATTGTGAAGACCTAAGCGATGCGTGAGTTGTTAGATAATTAATGAAAAGCTCATGAATATTTTTTACAGGGGTTTTTTCAGTTTCCCTTTGAATTATAAAAGAGGTGAGAAAAGCTATGGATAGTTTTCTTATTGGAGCGAATGTGTTACTGTCAGCATTCGAGAAGAGTCGACGAGTGAGGATGAATCGGAAATTAGTTTAGATTGGGATAGTGATGTATAAATGTTACTAAAATAGTATTGTGTTGAAATTATGTATTCCTTGTGTCATCATAAAACTTTCACGATTTTTATTTTGCTCGTTGTTCAGATATTTAAAATGTTCAAGTGTCGTTATCAACATGTTTAAAAATTGTTCTGCCTATGTTTCTTTGATAATTTCAGATGTCATCAAGGTTGAGCAAACGCGCCCGATTGGCTACTAAAGTGAGTTATTAGCTTTCTGATTTTTTTCCAATAAAAATTTTAAGAATTGGTGTCTTTCCAGAGGTTATTGGAAATATCGTTTAATTAAACGTTTAATAGTGTAAATTCTGTCAATTTTTGTTGCAACTCTCGAGAACTTTCAGTTTATTGATTTGTTCCCCAAAAAAACCAGAAAATTAATTTTGGGCTACTCCGGAGCATTAAAATTCTCCGATTTCAAAAAGTAAATTTATTTATTTTCAGCCAATTTTATCGTGGTCCGATTTACCTTCTAAAATTCATGAGCTGGTTATTGATAAAATGGATCCGAAGACTCGATGCAGATATGCACAATGTTCGAAACTATGTGAAAAAGAAGCCAAGGCGTCGGAAAACTATCTGAAAATGATAAAAATTGGAAGAAAAAAGCATCGAGAAATTCAAATCGGTCATGGCACAAAATGCTATAACTATTGTCTGGAATTTGTTAATATTTCCAATCTAAGTGAGGTGGATTCGATCCTACTTTATAAAACAACAACCGATGAGAACAACATGACACCAAGAGTTATCAAATGGTCAAAAATTGAAGCGGGAGAAGCGCAAGATGTTAGAATGAAGTATTTGAACGAATTTGTGGAAAAGTATAAACTGTCAATCACAAAACTTGAAATCGATGTAACTTTTGCAAAAATTCATGGGGAAAGTCATTGTTCTGTTTTTTAGGATAAAACGATAGAGAAAGAAACGCAAGTTCTGAAAGAATTGAAAAATCTCGAATATATTGATGGAACAGATAGTGGCGATGTGCTGGAAACAGGACTTCTTGATTTAGATCAGGTAAATACATATAACAATTTTCATTTTATTGAATAATACAAAGCCTCTTTTATTTCAGATTCTAGGTGCTGATCATGTTTGTCTGATTAATACCAATTTATCATATCGAAATATTCTGAAATTTGAAGGATCAAAGCTAACAATTAAATCTGATGGTTTTATCCCACAAAATATTAAACAATACTTGCAAATGTGGAAAAATGGGAGATTGAACAGAAATATGAGATATCTTGATGTGATTCATGAAAAGAAAAGAAAATTCGTTGGACAAAGAATAATCAAGGGATTGGATGTGTTTGACTATAAGGAGGATGATGATAAGTGGGTTTTTTGTTTATGAAAGTAAAAAGTTAATAGAATTTGGAGCTCAAATTATATCAGAAATGCTCCTGAGTTTCTGACCAAGATTAAAATTGTCTTCATATGTGAAAAGATTATAACAGAATCACGAGAGGGTGTTAAAAGACTTTTAACAGATACCTTTCGTAATTAAAAAAAAAAATAAAATTGAAGAATTTTGTTCTATTTTCGCATGAAATGTTTAATTTTCCCAATAAATCGTTGAGTTTTTCAAAGTATGTCATTGAAAATGTGATAATAATGAAAAATCAAACCAAATGCAACCCTAATTTCTTTAATTCTTCAAATTTCAAAAGCGGAATGTTGATCAGCATCAAAAACTTCAGTTTTGTTAGGCTTCATCAAACGCAAACTTCTTTGAATTTATTTTTATACACCTTCTCATTTCAGAATCGTTTTTTTCCAGATTCTGCTTCCGTTTTTGCTTGAGCTATCAAAGAGATGAGGATTGTTTCTGTGAAGTTACCTGTTCTTCTGTAAAGTTCACTATTCGACTGGAAACTGAATCCTACGACGAAGTGATGAAAAATCGTAAATATTAAATTTATCAGTCTGAAATTTTATTGTTCTATTAGGCGGTTACAGTTTAATTTTAATGAATCCGGACGACTACTTTGAATGCACTTTTCAAGCTTCCTCAGGAACCACCTAATCAAATAATTTATTTTTCAAAATTTAATAAATATTATCTGCAATATCCACACGTTTTCGGACATTGAACTTGCATTAAACCACGATAGGTCGAATTATCACAATATTCTCGACGATTAGGGCAATCCGAATGGCCAGTAACTCGGTTAACCTTATCAACGCAACCTGGAAATATGAAATGAGCATCTACAGTAATAATGCGTATACCTGAAGAGCCATACATCGTTCTGCTAGTTGTAAAAGTGCAAAAACCGCAGGTTTTCCTACATTGTATTTCCATGACATGTTTGTAAGTTGAGTCAAAGCACAAGTACTTGAGATGGGGACAATCGGAAATGCCGGTTTTCGGGTTGAGAAGATCGAAACAAGTATCTTAAAGGATCAGTTAATTGAACATCAGATTAATATAGTTTAGGTTTTCTCGCTCATTTTTGTTTTTTGAGAGTTGAACTTCTTGAATTTTTAGAAACACGTTTTTCGAGAAAGTGAGACCCGTAGAATCCGAATAAAACATTGAGAACCCGAAAAAACTTGATCGAAATTTGAAAATCAAAGATTATCAATAGATTTTCACTACCTGAGGGCTTCCATCTATTCTCAGGCAAATTGTTACTCCAGTGGTGCACCAATTCTTCTCCGGTGGGCTCTCCGGAGCTACACTGGAGAAAATTGGTGGACTTCAGTGGAATAAAAGAAGAATAAGTGGAACACTAGAGAAGATTGGTGGGTTTAGGTGAAAAAACGGAGAAATCGGTGAAACACTAGAGAGATTTGGTGAGGCTCCGGAGAAAATTGGTGGGACAAAGGTTTCCCACCGATTCTTACAAGATTAGTGTTTCTCTGGAGAGAATCGGTGGAGTTCGGTGAAATTACGGAGATTTACGGTGGATCACTGGTGGAAACCAAGAATTGGTGCACCACTGGAGTAACAACGTGCCTGAGTTCGACCAGAAATCTTATCAGGTCGCTAAAGGAAGGGTAAAGGGAATGCGTAAGTTGATCGAGAAAATTTTGTTACAAATTTTTTCAGCACGTATGTATAAGGCAAAATTCAATCGGTACCACGCGCTCTATTGATAATGTGACATTTTTTCGCACTGAAATGTATTTTCAGCGTATTTTGATATCCGAATCGGATTCTACGAGTCAGTGAACCCAAAGGACATTGTTACCTTCATATCAAAAAGTGTTGTTCTGGAATTATTTAGTGCTGAAAATTGAACCTACAGTAACCGCGTGGTAGCGATTGAATTTTAAACAATATGTGGTATGTTTCCGAAAAATTACCAAATTTCCATGATCATGAAATTTGGAAATTTTTTCTGGGTCTTTCTGTGAAAACCCCATAGAGTTTCATTACTATGTGGAAGATGCTCTTCATTTAAAATCAACTTGTTAATTTTTTTCAAAATTTGCTCTGAGTGTATATTTTTCAGTATAAGCCTTTCACAGATCGGTAACACGCGCTATAAGTTTTCGCTCTGGAAATGAAATTGAAGTCGATTTTCAATATCAAATTCGAATTCTACGTGTGAAACTACTCTAGGGAACTTTTTATTTCATGGTTTCATTATTCCGGGAAGCTTATTTTCGAGTAGGAAAAATGAAAATACCGTAGTCCGATGGCAGCGATTTGTGAACGACTATTATTAGCCAGGTTCCAAACACTGCTATTAGCTTACTGTAGTTCCGATTTTCAGCATCACTGGTTTATGAATTTTGACTTATAAAATGAAAGTATTATAGGGTTCGTTCATAGCATTTATTTTCTCAAAAATCATGTTAAAAAGGTTGGAAAACAAAATCGTGAAAATTATGAAATTTGCGTGAAAACAATAGAGTTGTACAAAACGTTTAGGAATTTTCAGAATTTCCAATTCATCTCGGAATTCTAATTTTTTGGGGAAAATCACACTACTTCTAATGAAGTTTGCTTCATTTTCTTCGGCTTCCAAATTCTTCTCAATTTTCATATGATTTTGGTCAACCCAAAAAAATCTTAAATTCAAGCGTTTCGCGGGGAGCCTCACATAAAATTAGAAACGGGATATTAATCAGCATTGAAAACTCTAACAGATGTGATACCTCTTACCAAAATTTATTAACACCCCAACGTTGTTCTCTTGTTGAAAACTCACTATGAATTTTCGGCCTCCTGGTAACACCGTAACATCTTGAACAAGTTTTAGGACACTGAACTGTCATTAAGTCATAATATATCGAATTTGAGCATAGATAGGCTCTTTGAGGGCAATCTGAAATCCCTGTCAATGGATTAATTCTATCAACACAAGAAGACGAGGCTGTTGTAGATGAAGAGGTTCCAGTTGTAGTAGTACTAGTTATAGAAGTAGTAGTAGGACTTGTGGTAGTAGAAGTTGATGTGGTACTTGTGGAAGTTTCCGGAATCACATCAGCTTCTAAACAACAACCTCCGGAATCATCACAAACTGAGCCTGATGCGCATGGCATACTGCTGTCACAGGCTGAAAAAAAAAAAATTTTAATTATAATCCTTTGAAAACCTTGACAACAAAGAAACTAACGCCCTGTAGTTGTTCCAGTTTCACATGTAGTTGCTGAAACTGACACAAACACCATAGAAAATAGTAGAAAATATTTCATTTTTGTGTTTTTTATTCTTTGCAATTTTCACCAAGTTCTCTCGGTTTATAACAACTTTTTTTTGCTCTAGCCAGCTGTATAAACAAAAAGGTTATTATTTTGTTACATCACAAAAAGTGTGAATTTGAACAGATTCTATTTGTTTTTGGTTCATTTATGAATAAAAAAATTAATTAAACTTTTTTAGTTACTGTAGGAAACGGAAATGTGTGCATTGCACACATTCTTAACGACAGTAAGACTCACTATTTATTTTTCAAAAAAATATTTTTCTTTTTTTTTCTCAAAAAAACCATGAAAACAGTGTTTTTGGCGAAAAGTATTTTTCGGTAAAACTGAAAAATTTAAATTTTATTATTTTATTTCAACTAATTTATTATTCATTTGAAAAAGTGTTACTTTGCTTTGTTTGAACAAAGATCTCAACCAACTGGAACAGCTACTATTTGTTTTCAGTGCAGATGTTTTTTTAAAATTCATTCTTTGGGTTACAGAATTTTTTAATAATTCGTTTCTTTCTTTGTATACTTCTGATTTCGCTACTTATAGTTTTTTTTTCGCATTTCCAAAATCGAAAATTTCAGATGTGTGATCGTGTTGCTAGTTTTAACAATAAATTGAGATGGAAATTCGAAAATGTTTCGAGTTTGGATGAAAATATGCGATATAGTGACGAGTTTGAAATCGAAGGTGTAAAGTGGTGAGTGAAAAATTGGGAAATTTTTTTAAAAAGTGTTACCATCACATTTTCCTGCACATGAATTGCATTTAACACCTACTTAAACCACACTATTTTTTCGAATTTGTTTGTCTGCTTTCCATAAAAATCAGTAGTTTTAGGATTTTCATAAAACAATATGCATATCAAAAACATATAATTATGAAAGGAAGCTGGAGATAACAATTTTATTCAAGATTGGTTTCAACAAATAAAACTTTTAATGGAAAAATCTGATTTTTAACTACTAAGCAAGCTTTCCAATTTAGACTGTTTTTAAAATGATTCTAATTTTGTTGTAATCTATTTACAAACAACAGAAAATACTAAAAATACTAAAATTATTCAAAACGATTTTTTATTTTCAAAACCATATTTTCCGCAAAACTTTGACGCGAATGATCTCGATGGTTTCGACAAAATTCATCACGCCTATAATTTCAAAAAATTGAAAACCGCGTTATCTATCAAGCATGGCTCACGAAAAGTTGAAAAACAACTGATTTTCAATAGAAAAGTGAACAAAAAACCCAAAAATTCTGGTTATTGTGAACAAATTAAGTCAGTGTTGCAAATTTGCTCTATAGCTACAAACCAAAACACGTAAAAGAGACGCAGAGAAACGTGTTCCAGAACACCGTACTGTAGAAAACAAAAATCTGTGCAATTGAACCAATTCTCATTGACCGTACTACAATTGCTCACATTATTTTTTGGGGTAGTGTTTTTTTTTTTAATTTTTTCCCGTAGGATGAATATTGTAGTTTTAGAGAAGTAAAGTTAGTTCATATAACTTTAACTCTGTTCCAGGATTCCAAACTCTATTCTTCTTTTTTTCTACTTCTGCGTTTGTCACCCTTTTCGTCGTTATTTCAAAACTGTAAAATTTCAGATGTGTGATCGTGTGGTTAGTTCTAACAACAAATTGATATGGAAGTTCGAAAATGTTTCGAGGTTGGACGAAAACATGAGATATAGTGACGAGTTTCAAATCGAAGGTGTCAAATGGTGAGTTTTTAGTTCTGGGTATTCAAAGTTTTCCCGAATTCTGATAATTTCAACAATTTATCGCACTAAAAGTGATGGCTCATGTGGGTAGACTGTCCTAGAAAAAAAATGCGAGCTTTTAGAGCCCGCTTGATTCAGCAAATATACGACGGGCTCGGCACAAAGACTATTATTCAGATTTCGAGTTTCGGGACGGTCTTTTTTCGATTTAACGATAGTTTTGAGAATGAAAAAAATTATATTTAAGTTGAATGTTGGACAAGAAAACACCGACAATTCCACGCGAATATATAATTTTTTTTTACCAGATAAACTATTTCCATCTTACAGGAAAGTTGGAATCAAGAAAACGTCTAAAGCTTCGAAAGATTGGCTCTCCGCATTTTTACATTGCTCCACTGATGAAAAAGACAAAGCGTGGATTTGTGCAGTCGATGCAAGATTTTTCTTCTTGAAAGAACAAGTATGGGACTGCAAAACAGAGTTGGGAGATAACAAGTATTTCACACATGGAAATGAAGAATTTGGAAATTACTTCAATCAGCATTCCTTCTTGACTATTGTTGATCCGTATGGTCCATATATTCAAAAGGATGAAATCAATATCCAATGCAATTTCGACTTCATTTTCCAAAATTTTGCTATGAGTGTTCCAAATCACACGGATATTGTTTTGAAAGTTGAAGGAACGGAAGTACATTCGAATAAAGAGGTAGATTTTTATGCCAATTTTGCAAAAAAAAAAAAATAACTTTAAAAGTTCGTCGAGTCGATTCGAGCTTTTAAAAAATCAACCACAGAAGTTTTTTCCAGTCGTGATCGTACTTTTTTGAAATGAAACTGAACAAAAAGAAAATTATTTTCTAAAACTATCAACATTAAAAAATAGAATAAAAACGTGATCAATTTTTTTCCGAATATTTTATAAGATAAAAAGTCAACACAATTTCGTGAAAAAAAAGCAACAATTACTTCATTTCCAGTTGTTGTGCTCAAACTCGAAGTACTTCCACAACATGCTTACTGTTGAAAAATGTGACTATACGAAAATTGAAATCGATGAAGATGTCAAATTGAAAGATTTCATATTCTTGCTGGCTGCAATGCATCCAAAGTCATATTTGTCAAGTAAGTCAAAATTATCAATAAACCGACCAAATCACAGTTTTTGTAGACTCGAGAATGTTTGACTGCTTGGAACTTGCAGATCGATTCGAAGTTCACACAATCCCTATGAAAATAGCTGTTGGAATGTACTCTGTTCTTGATTACAAACAGAAGTTCAATGAAAATACAATCGATCTTCAATATATTTTCAAATGCATTCAATTCGCTGATAAGTATGATTATGAAAAGCTCATGGTATGTATATAAAATCTTAATTTCATTGTAAATCTTTATTATCTGATTTCAGGTGATGGCTATGCGTTGCTTCAAATCGGGCAAAGAAGTCAAAGACTTTTCCGGCTTGGAAGAATTTACGAAGCTCACAAAGAACACCAAATTGATGGTATTGAACCATATTTTGGAGATCTTGTAATCTTTTTCTTTGTTTTTGAAATTGTTAATTTTTATTGTTGTCTGTTGTTTTTGTTGTGTGAAATAAATACTGCTGTTAAATGCAAGTTTATAATAATCTGTCGGTATTTCACCGTATTTCATCTCTAGTTTTCAATTACCAGGAAAATTTCAGGAGGAAGTTAGAAGTTAAGAAAAATGAACAAAACTTTAATTTTGTCGAAGTTCGTCAAACAGGAAAAACATCCGGAACTAGAGATTTGTTAGTATGGAAATGAATTTATCTTTGGAATTTTCGAAACCTAAAAATCATGCTCCCATATCAAAAAACGACTGAATACAAAAACTTCAAATGCACAGTAAAAAGCATCGCAGAGTGGTTTTCTCGCTAATATTATTTTGAAAGTCAGAAATTATTTGTGACTGTTTTATTCAATCTGGTTTTTTGTTATTGTTGAATCTTGGGTTTGAACATGCGCAAAACTGTTCTGTTTTTTTTTTTTTGAAGAAAAGTAAATTAATATGGAGTAAAAACATTCTTGATGACAATAAGAAATGTCTTCAAGTAGCTTCGTGCACAATTCGTGTTTCTTGAATAGTATCTAAAAATATCCGAAAGTTTTTAAAAATTAGTTTTCTATTTTTTCTTTTGCTTACAGTTTCGTCACCGTTTAAAATGACTTTCCAGATGTCTAATCGTATTGCAAGATCTAATAATAAATTGAGATGTAAGTTCGAAAATGTTAAAAATTTAGATAAAAATATGAGATATAGTGATGAGTTTGAAATTGAGGGATTGAAGTGGTATGTTTTTTTCACTAGTTTGTAAAGTTTTCATGAAAAAGATCCTCTATCTACTTTTCACAAAATATTCTTTACAAGAGAAATTACCTTTTCAAAAAAATCATGGTTATCACACGCAAGCCTTTTTGAAAATGTTTCTGATTTAAAATTTCATACAGATTCCCCAGTGATCTTCAAAAAAGTTTTCTCGTGTGAAAAACAAAATGATTTTTGTGTCTGCAGAATTTTTTTTCCTCTATCGAACATTTTCGAAAGCTGAAAATAGTGTTGTAAAAGAATGAGTGGCATGAACAAACCTCAAAAATGTACAGATTGACTATTTTGAGGAAAATCGGAATCAAAAGAACGACCTTCAAATCAACAGACTTCCTCTCTGCATTTTTACATTGCTCCACGGATGAAAAAGAAAAAGCATGGATTTGCGCTGTCGATGCGACGTTTTTCTTATTAACTAAAAGCACATGTAAAACTAATTTTGATGATAGAAAATATTTAACATATGAAAACAACGAACTTGGAAAAGAGTATTCTACTTTGACATGGTCGACTATTTCGAGTCTGAGCTATTCATATATGGAAAATGGTTCAATTCAAATCCAATACAATTTCGACTTCATTTTTCAAAACTTCTCAAGAAATGTACCAAATTCCGGAGATATAGCTCTCGAAGTTAAAGGTACGAATGTATATTTGAGCCCAGAATTGGGTTGTCAGTTTTGAATTTCAAAGGTTTCACAATACTATGTTTTCAGTTATTGTGTGCAAATTCGCAATATTTTCGTTATCTTCTGGCTGTCGAAAAATTCAAAGATGCAACAATTAAAGTCGACGATGATGTAAAATTAGAAGACTTCCTTTTCTTCTTGGCCACAGTTCAACAAAAACCTTTTCTCTCGAGTAAGTCGATTTAAAAGATGCATTTTTTCTATACAAAGCTTGTAGATTTAAAACTTACAAGTTGTTTGGAGTTAGCGGATAAGTTCAAGGCTCAATCAATTCATGCGAAAGTTGCTCTTGGAATGTTTTCTGTTTTTGAACACGGAAAAAAAACAACTCGATCGATATTCAATATATTTTCAAGTGCCTTCAATTCGCCGACAAATATGATTATTATGATGTCATGGTAAGTTTATCCTAATAAGTTGTAGAAACGTGAATACATAGGTAAACAAGATATTTATTTTTATCAGACTTCGGCTGCTCGTTGTTTCAAATCTTCTCAACAAATAAGGATTTTTCTAATATGGATGGATTCGAGATATTCAAAAATACGACCAAAGTTGTGATTTTTTCTCGTTTGTTGGAGTTTTTGTGAATTTCTGTTTTCGTGTATTTTGTCTTTTGTTTTTGTTGTTGTTGTTTTGAAAAAAAAAACACATTGTTAAGTGTTCATGATCTAATCTATTTTAGTCAGGCGGTTATTCACCATTTGTATATTTAAAAAATATTTGAATGAGGGAATGAAATTATAGTCCAATGACTTAAAAAAAGCTCGGCTCGTTTCTGGTTTTGTGAAAAAATCCCAGCCCTTAACTTTTCAAAAATTTTGCGGTTTTTTTATTCCTCTTCTGTTGTAAAACTTATCTCAGGATATCAACGAAATCGAAAAATCTTTGTTCCTTTTTTATGATTACCATCTGCCCATAAAGGCTTGCTGCAGTTATTAGATAATCCAATGAATACCACTGATTTTTTACCTTGTCTGTTGAAACGGGTTTCAATTTCTTTCTATTTTAACTGGAACCGGGCCAAAATTAATCAAAAAGCGATTTATTGGAAATTTGAAATTATCCATATCTGATAATGAGAGTGTATTTCGATGCACTTTGATATCAAATTCTAATTTCACGGGGAAAATGGAAACTACAATTACGAATACATTTCGGACAATACCAATCGCTCTATTCGTAAACTCAGACTTCAAAAAAATATTTAATGAAAGTAGGCAATAGAATTATTTAGGTAATACAGTTCCCTTGCTCATTTTCTCATTCTTCTGTTCTATTTTACTCATCACATAATTTTTCCAGATGTGTAGTCCAGTTGTCAGCTATCAAAATAAATTGAGATGGAGTTTTGACGATTTCAAAAATTGGGATGGTACAATGAGGCATAGTGATGATTTTGTGAGCGAGAAATTGAAATGGTGAGTGATTGTTTTTGGAAAAAGCACAATGATCTATCTTTTTGCAGGAATTTCGGTATCGAAGTGTACATCAGTAATGGTAAAAAATACCTAGCGGTGTACCTTAATTTTATTCCTGAAAACAATGAGAAGAGCTGGCTGTGTGTTGTTAATGCAAATTGCGATTTACTCCGGCAAACTGAAGGAGAGGATAAAAATGATCTGGTGAAGTTGGAAAAACCAATATTCTTCAATAATGACAATTTGTCGCATTGTCTGGCATCAAATTTTTGATTCATAAACAATATTTTCGATGCGTCCAGAGACTATATCAAGAACGACACAATTAGAATCGAAGTAGGAATTGATTTCACTTATCAAAACTTCTCCAAAAATATTTCGAATTACACTGACATGATTCTCAAAGTAGAAAATGTTGATTTGCATGTCAACAAAGGGGTAAGCTATTATTCTGAACAAAAAATTTCAACTCTATGTATATTATCATTCAGTTATTATGCGCATGTAGTGGATACTTCTACGACCTCCTGGTTGCCAATGAATTCAAAGATGAAAAAATTGAAATAGATGATGTGAAGCCGGTTGATTTCATGCGATTGCTAATGTTCATGCATCCAACTACTCTGTTTGTCACAAGTGAATTTTTCAATTTCATTCGATGTGAGTTCTTTAAAGATATTTGAAAGATTTTATTTTGATGTGGTTTGAAAACAGAATAAAACTTTAAAAAAACGAAACTTTAACTTTAACTTTAAAAACATTCTCTGGTGGATACGTTCAAATTTCATTTTCTTAGAAGTTTTCTACTCTGAATTATGCTCATAATAAAAAATGTTGAACAAAATTTTTGATTTCTAAAGGAATTGGTGAAAACACTGCAAATGCAAATGTGTTATTTCCAATTACATATCCACATTCCACGCCAAAGATATTTCAAAAATATATTCTGAATAATCTAATAAATGGGTTTTTTCAGTTCATAGTGCAGTTTATCTAGTTACATTTTCGAATTTTCAGCTAAAGAATTCGAGGATCACTTGAACTTGGCGGAGCGATTCAAAGTCAAATCAATTTTCACGAAAATCGCAATGTCGATTGGTTCAGTATTCGAATCTCAATCAACCTCAACGCCTTCTGGTATTGTCATGACATGCATCAAATTCGCTGACAAGAGCACGTCTGCCGTGATTAGAGATTCAAATGTGAAAAAATTAAAACGCCAAGTTTAACTGTTTTGAACTTACAACATGCTCCAATTCAATATTTTTCGTTTCGAGGCCTACTTCATAATATCTCAATATTCTCCTTTTTGTATACGTATTTTCCTTCACAACAAAGAATATTTCATAAGTATTAAACAACATCAAACACAACAAAGGTGAAATAAAAAATCCACAAACAACTAATTTTCAGATATTCTGAAAATCTTTAAAGAAGAGATACCAACTTGCAGAGAACTCGCTTTCTCACTTCCTTACTGAGTTCTTCGAACTCGACAGCTTTCACAACTTGCTTGATTTTGTCCAATTTATCCAAGGATTTGATAACATGACTCTGAAAACAAGTAAATTCGCACGAATTAGTACCAATTAGCTCATCTCACCGTGAGTTTTGCATATCCATATTTTTCAGCATATTTAAATTGTTCTATTGCAGACAAGTTGGATTCAGTGATCATGTATTCCTCATTTTTCCAGTGGATCGATTTCACACCATATTCATTAGCCATTTGGAGCAACGTATCATCTTGATGATATTCTACAAAAATGAAATTGATACTTTTACAAACAGTTTAAGTATGTATTTAAATACTCAGTTTATCATTTTTCTTCAGATGGGATTTTTAATATGTAGAATCTATTATTTTCTGATGAAAGTATGATCACAAACCTGACAATTTTACATGAGTAGGGTGGAGAAATAGAAGAAACTTCATGAAGGCACTCAAATCAACATTCTCGATAACTACGCTTTCATTGTCACATTTCTTCGTGACAAACAAATCAAGGAAGTGTTTTGAAACTGTAGATAAGAACTGGAAAAGAACATATTTTTAGACATCGATTACTAAAATCTTACTCCTTTGTTGAGATGCAAATCAACATCTCCCACTTTGAGAACTACATCAGTGTAATTAGGAATACTCTTCGAAACGTTGTAAAATGAGTAGTCAAACGCAAATTCAATGATAATTGAATCGTTTCTCTTAAACCGGGTTGTAGAGTCTTTAATATAAATAGAGTGTGGACCCTGCGAAGGACTATGATCATTTTTCCCTGTTAAATATTGTGTTGTTGCGGACGTCTTCTGATAGTGATCAGTATCTCCACTTTGTCTCAATAATGAAAACGTCGCATCAACTGCACAAACCCAAGCTTTCTCACTTCCATCAATCGAACAGTTCAAAATCTGGTATAAATATTTCTCTTTCACACTGATGCCAATTTTCCTTCAAACGAAACATGTTATTATCATTATATAAATAGTGAAACTCACCACTTTAAATTCTCAATTTCAACTTCATCGCTATATCTCATTGTTTGATCCCACTTGGACAGGTTGTCAAATGTCCATCTCAACTTATTGTTATATTTCACAATTGGGCCAGACATCTGGAAACCTATAAAGTATTGAGAAGAAGTCCACAGTAAAAAAAAAGTATTTTTTCTTCAGAAAAAATTAGTTACGAACTTTCCCAAAATAAAAAACATGTTTCTGCAAAAATGGGAGGAGTTTGTCGCGTCTGAAAATGGCAATGGTCCGCACACTAAATATGCGCTCTTGCCGCACAGTTTTCGGGAGAATATTTTTAAAAAATTTTCAAATATTTCATGATATTATTGGCTAAATATCCGCAAACTCGTTAATTTGGTGTGGAAAATGAAGAATATATTCCGATTTATAACCAATACACTGAAATCTTTCTCCAAAACTGTTCAGATTACCCATAAAACGTTATTTTTCCATTTTTTGCCAAGTTTTGTGCAACATGGAATATTGTTTCTGTCAGGTCGTAAAATGTGCCAGTTTATGTTATGCCAGTCTCTGCCACCTCCCACGATGACTTCTTTTTGCCTGTTAGTATTATTTACACTCAACTGGAACAAGAAAACAAAAAAAAGTCAATTTTGAATTTCGCGCGATTGTGTGCAAACACCGCCTTAAAAAACCGCGGTAAAAAAAGATACTTTTTTTTGCCTGTGTAAGTCTAGTCATGATTTTGGCTTTTTCTAGCACATCGTATCGATCATCTCATGTAGAAGGAAAAGATTCCATTCGAATCAAGTTCAATTTGACAAATAAAATGAACTACATCGAGACCAAAACTTTTACACATTCCGTCAAGAAAAATGACGAAACCAAATTTGTGATCACAAGAGTTCGAATGGACGGAGCATGTTCGGATGCGAGACGGATCAATAATGACCATATCTACTCTTTGGAGAACAAACCGGAAAAAAGGAGCGCGCAAGAATTTTTGAATTATGTCAAAGATAGAATGTGAGTTGAGATGAGCTCAGTGGGACTCTACGAAACACATAAATTTCCAGAATTCCATTCAATAGCGAAACGAATTTCGCTGGAAGACTTGATAAAAGGTTTGTTGCGTATATAGAAACGAATCCGGATCCGAAAAATCAATATAATTCGAGTGAGTTGATCTGGGGTTCCAAATAAGACTAGTGGCATCTAAAATTAATGTGGCGTAGGAATAGGACAGAAATCTGGAAAAAGTCCCAAACTGGACATAACTGGAAAATCAGGAAGGGTATTGATTTTTGTGTTCTACGGGCAAAACTAGGTCAAAATAGGTTTACATTATTACAAAAAGACTAACAAAACACAAAACATAACCTGCAAACAAAGATGAGCCTGAATATTAACGACAAGCATCAGAAGAAAGTGAACTTCTGAAGTTGTTTGTTTTTAAACACCTAGTTAACCAAGTCCTGTTAAAATTCAGTTTTTTAGAACCATTGCAAGAAAAAGTAAAGTCATAAGATAGAATTGAAGAAATAAGGGAAACAATTAGATGAACTCATTAAACAGACACGAGAACAAGGTGATCAGCATTGGATTGAATTTCGATTCATTTTGCAATACTATATTTTCGAATTTTTTATATCCCTCTCTTTTTTCTATATCCCTCTTTTTTTTCAAAATCCCTCTTTTTTTTCAATATCCCTCTTTTTTTTCAATATCCCTCTTTTTTTTTTTTCTAAATCCCTCTTTTTCCGTACAGAGCCAATTTTGTTACTGTATCGTATAGATCCATCCCAATTTGCAAGATTTTCAAATGTGTGTTCCAATTTATTTTTACTGCTGACAGTTTGATTACTCATCTAAAATAAGGAAAATTTCGAATCGAACCGGATCAGATAAATCACTAAAACGAATATTTGAAAATAAAACAAACTATTAAGCTTAAATTTAAATTTCACACAAAAAATGTACCTCTGAACTGGAATTAATGAAAAAAAATTGAAATTTATAAAAATTCATTTAAAAAAAAAGAAATGGTGATTATTTACAACAATGACTGCTTCGTTATTATCAAAAAAAAATTCGACCATTTACATTAGAGGGAACCGATTATTGATAACAATGAGAGAAGTTTGTGAGGAACAAGCGGGCACAGTTTGAAAAAAAAAAGTATTTTTGCTTCAGTTGAATTTAGTTACGGAGTTTCCCAAAACATGTTTCTTCGAAAATGGGAGGAGTTTGTCGTTTGTGGGAAACGGAAATAGTCCGCACTCTAAATGTGCGTTTTTCCCGCGCAGTTTTCGGGAGAAGATTTTTTTTAACTTCAAATATTTCGTGATATTCTTGGCTAAACATCCTTAAAACTTGTTGATTTGGCGTGGAAAAAGAAGAATATGCTTCAATTTATGACCGTTCTAAGTAAAGGGTAATCAAGTATGTTTAAAAAAACCACAGAATCGCAGAAGTGTACTTTTTCTATATTATTTTGGTTTTCTTTCGAGGCTTTAATTTCTCCGTTTTCCAGTGTTAACTTCAAGGCTGAAAATTGTGTATCAAGGATTGCGTTTGACAAGAACTGAACCACCATGTCACTTCTGCTTGCTTGTTATTTTTATTGGTGAAATTATAAGTGTAGGGATTTCCCTGAACTTCGAAATTGAAACATATTCAACTTTCGTAGACAAATAAAACTATGAAAAAAAATTTACAAAATATGCTATCAAGAAAATTCTTCAAAAACATAAATGTTTCGAATATTTCTCATACTTTCCCTGTTTCAATTTGCCCAACCTGAAGAATGTGAAAAAATAGAATGTCACGAGATCAGTCAAATTGCACCTGAAGTCGGGAAATTGTGAGTTTCAGCATTTTCAATCACAGAGTTCTTGAAGTCAAAGTTTCAGATTATTAGCCCAATCAAGTATCGATAATGACAATGTTAGCGAAAGTGTCCAAAACCTGACATCTTTCATGAGTTATAAGTTCCTTGAAACAAGTTTTACATCTAATTTATGTGGTTATGCTAATATAGATCTAGGTAAGAGTTCTTTACTTGCCATCGAAGTTTTTTTTGTTTGTCAGATACATTTCTCAAATATCTTTATATGGATCGACGAAGAATCCAACGCTCTGATGAAAATTTAGTGAGTTCTAAACTCAGAAATATTCCACTGAGAAGTATATTTCTCATTTCAGGAACCAATTATTCGATACTATTCAAAGGAAGAGTTTCAGGTCGAATATCATGTGATCGATCAAATGAATTTCACATCCGTCGAAGTGTTCAGATTCCAAATTTCATATCAAGTTTTCAAGCGAAAATGGAAGATTATTCGCGTGGAAAGTATTGGAGGATGTGCAGCATATCCGAATGTTGATACAACTTATATTCATTCAAATATCTCTGAGCGTAGTAGATACGTGGAAGAGCATGATTATAGAACTCATATAGTGGAGTACTTCGAGAAAACTATGTAGGCTCCACCGCTGAAAATCGTCCCATAAATATTGAATTTTTTCAGATTACCATTCACCAAATACATTGAGCATCCAGAACGTTGCTCGGAACTGTTTTACAACAATTTAGAGGCTATAATCGACAAAAATGATAACTTCAAATATGATCTTAGTGAGCTTCTCGCGCATTCTTAATTGCGAACTTCATTGTTTTTAGAAAAATTTATCGAATTCATGGGCAGCTTCAATAATTTATATATTTTTCAAAGTATCCGAAGTGCAGAGGCTTATCAACCTCGAACTACGATATTCACTCAAACTGAAGATCATGTTGTATTTCGGACAGATGCTACTTTTCAGTTTGTTGATCGATATGAGCTATGGTTTATCCAGGTAGAAGCTAATTATGTGAGTCTAGTATTCATTTTAAGGATGTTGAAAATTTATAATACAGAATCTTGATGGCGATGAAAAATGGAAAATATCTAGGATTTATATGCGACCACCTCTTGAAGTAATCACAAACACTGCTGATTTGTGAAGATTGGTTGGCATTATTACATTCATTCTAAAAAAATGTCAAGTAGACTCACCAACTTCTAAAATTTCCCAACCTATTTCAGAGATCGGTCGCAGAGTTACCTAAACAACCTCCCTTTATGCAACTTATCGGTCGCCCGTCCACGGTCTACTTTCTTGAATTGAAGTATAAAACGCCATTTATGTGCTATACACATGAAATTAGTTTCGGAGCAATATACGTATGTAATATACGTATGTTCGCTCGAGCACACATTTGCATTTTAATTTTGCAGAATGAAACAAACGAAGTTTATCATTTGACATCAATCAACTTTAAGTGTAGAAGTTGGAAGCTTCTCTCCGTATGCTCACCTCAAGAACATATCAAAAATTTCAAAAAGTTTATCAGTTCGGAACTTGGAATTGATACCACGCCAGATCTTCCAACTATTATTTGAATGAGAATTGATTTTATTGGGAAGGAATTTTGGGGTTGAGAATAAACATTTTTTGGTTGTGAGAATGATGTTTCCACCTATTTTGCACGCACTGATAATGCGATGTGCAAAGTAGACAAAAATGCAAAAAATTTACAAAAAAAAATGTGCAATGTGTGAATTATTTTTGCAGAAAATTTGCAAGTTTTCAAACAGCGCGGGGGTTACTGTTGCAGCCTGTCATGCGTATCAAACAACCCCGCGAACTTAAATTGTTTGAATTCCAATGTATTTCCTTTTTTAACTTATTTCGCGGGGTTGTTAGATACGCATGACATCTCGTATCAAACAACCCCGCGAACTTAAATTGTTTGAATTCCAATGTATTTCCTTTTTTAACTTATTTCGCGGGGTTGTTAGATACGCATGACATCTGCAACAGTAACCCCCGCGCTGTTTGAAAACTTGCAAATTTTCTACAAAAATAATTCACACATTGCACATTTTTTTTTGTAAATTTTTTGCATTTTTTCCTACTTTTTTTTTGCGAGAAAAGAAAATATTTTCTCAAGGCGCACGACCAGTGGCCGACGATATCTCTTACCACGCTCTCGTCAACACTGGCTGTTTGCCAAAATCTTTTCTTTTCTCGCAAAAAAAGGTTTTTTTTTTTTGGTTTTTTCGAGTTTTTCACTGATTTTTGGCTTTCAAATACATTTTCAAGTGATAATATTATGTACAAAACTTGCAGCTATCTGTAAAACACACATTTACAACCTGAAAACGTTTTTCTCATGTGAATTTTCAGTTTTTAGGTAAAAAATTTCTTTGCAAAATTTTAAAATTTCTCAGTGAAAGTTCTATTAATTCTGCTAGAAGTTTAAAAATAATTTATCAACGTGTAAGGTGATTTTTTCATGCTCATTTTCCTTATTACTAGAGTTTTCAAGTATAGATATTGACTATTTTTTCTTTGAAAGTATTTTTGTGGTAGTTAATTTTTACAATTCATTTTCATAGATATACATCTATCGAATAACATAATTTTTTCAAAGTCTTCAAATTTTTTCGTTGATAAAATAACATTTTCATTTTAAAGTTCATTAGAAATTCGCTAGACTTCGTTTTTTTTTTATTGACGTTTTTTATATATATAGAACTTCTTGTTTTTACCTTCCTGCAGATGAAGAGTTGCATGTTTTACAGATAAATTCAATCGGGAACTGAATGGCAGTTTTGAAGAAGCTGAAGGCAGAAGTAAAAAAGCGACTCAAGGATCGATTTTTGAATGAGTTGTGAGTTATTACAAAAAGTCAACAGAAATTTGAACAAAAATGAAACTAATTTAGGTTTCCAAGACGATTTTCGTTTCGATAAGATGGAAGAAATCGCGTTTTGATCGATGGAAGACACGACGATGAGGATGATGATGATTGAGGATCGACCACTTCATGGAAACGTTCTCCGGAAGTTGAAAAACGAGATTCAACACCACTCGAGGTTAGTTTTAGAAAATTTAATGTTGAATTGTTTTATTGTTTCAGATTCTGTGATGGAATTGTTAAAGTGAGTTGAAAGAACAAAACGATGGTTTTGAGATCAGCGATGGAAATGTTGTCGCAACATTGCTTGATATTTCGAGTGAAAATGTTGCCAAGATAATTGAGGTAAGGGTTTTCGAGTGTTTGAAATCTATGTTCAACCGTGCTGCAATCAAGCTTGTGCGGAACCAGCCTCTCGGTACTTCCAAATCTGTTCCGAAAAATGAAGTCGGAAAAAAGTGGGTCCGATAATTTATTCAGAATTTTATTCGGAATTTTTGAAACTTCTCGGAACCGGAAATTTTTCGCTTTTCTGTTACGATTTGGGTAAAAATGTGAATTTTGTGTAGAAAACAAGCAGCAGATGGAGTTATTGAAATAGAACTGATTTTTGATTACAAATCAGTGATTTTTTGATGAAAAATTTTGAAATTTCCGAAAAATGTGACTTTTTTTTTTTGATATTTTTGTCGTTCAAATCTAAAAGGGTAAATCCGTTAAAAATCGTCCGTTCCATAAAATTTCGTCATTTACGTGGCCTTTATACACATTATTTGGACCGCGTTTTTGCGATAAACCGAAAATCTATAATGAGACCAAAAGTAGGGTAAACGTTTTTTAAAGCTTTTTTTATTCTTTTTTTTATTAAAAAAAAAAAAGGATTGTGTGTTATTAAGAGGCACGAGACAGCACGAGAAGAGCGGTGCGAGATATCATCTGCACACAGATGTGTGCCTTTGAAAACGTACGGCTTATTTAGGCTTATTTGAGTTTTTTGTAGGCTTTCAGTAGGCTTATTTGAGTTTTTTTTTCTCCTCATTTTCTATTTCTTTGTTCTTTTTTCTTGTGTTTTTCATTGTATTAATTTGTGATCTGGTTTCAGAAACATTCCAATAGGAAAAAAAAACTTTCTACAAAATGACTCATATTGAAACAATGATGGATCAGTTTGTTCATATGGATCAGTATGCCGACATCCCGCCATCAATGCCACCATTGACGGGGACGCTGGTGTACGATAATCTCAACAACGCCATTATCGCCGCAAACGAAATGGCAATGTTTTTCCATTGCCATCAAAATTCGGCTGATTCGACGTATGGATCGAACGGAAATGATAGTGGAATATCAATGAACGGGGACGCGGATTTGTTTGGCGCCTTTGATGTGGAGATAAAGATGTTTTCCCCCTTCCGCTTACGGGAGAGCCGCGAGCAGTATCGGATGTGACGGGTCGGAGGTCTGCACGAATAGTTGCACTCGCATGAATGGATGGTGATGTTGATCCCACTACTTCACAATTGCCCACTATATCATCAATGAAATTGGAAATCAACCTATTGGGCCCTGATCAGTTCCCGAAAAGATGGTTGCCCGTCTTGGAACGAGTCTTTCGAGTGGTCCACGAAAGTGACGTAATGGGACGAAAAGTGACGTAATTAGGATTACAAGCCCTGGAAAATATAGCCGAGGACACGTACATTGGCGAATACTCCGGCAATAAGGGTGTTGTGTCCAGCACAATATCCAGTGACTATGAAGTTCTAGTTGGTAGAAGAGAAACAATCCAAGTTCTGACACCATTCACATTTGTTCATTATAGCAATTTTTGCAACATTGATGAAAAAGGTCATTGTAATGCTGGGATTTATACGCACGGACGGGTTCACCATTTAAGAACTACGGGACCAGTCGCAGCAGGAGATTTCATTCATTGGAATTCCGGGAAAGGAGCGAACGCGATTTCCATCACATTCGGTTGCCATTGCAACCTAGACGGTGAGTTGCCAATGAATGGCACGGAAATCGAAGACAGTGATGGTGAGCGACGGGTTTACCGACAAGAGCGGAAGGAGGATGAAGAAATGAGTTCAAACCGACTATTGAAATCATCTCAAGACGCTCCAACGACCACCATCAAAACGGGACGAGTTCCGAGAGGAGAACCACAAAAATGTAAAGTTTGAACAGTGCTCAGGAGATCTGTGATTGTAACTATTTTTCAGGCGTTTCACCATCAACGCCCAAGCTTGTTTCCAAGGACGGAGACTCAACATCTTCTGAAGAGGAGGGTCCCACGTTACCGAAAACGAGTTCAAACCGAGTATTGAAATCTTCTCAAGACACTCCAACGACCATCATCAACACGGAACGAGTTCCAAGAGGAAAACTACAAAAATGTAAAGTTTTAAAACTACAAAAATGTAAAGTAAGAATATAACCTACATATGTCAGATAGTTACTTTATAGGTTATATTCTTACGAACACATAATAACATTCGTAAGAGTATCAATATGTAATCGTAAGAATATAACCTACCTATGTCGGATAGTTGCTTTATAGGTTATATTCTTACGAACACATAATAACATATGTAATCTCTATTTTTCAGCCGTTTCATCATCAACGCCCAAGGTTGTTTCCAACGACGGAGACTCATCTTCTGAAGAGGAGGGTCCCACGTTCCCGACGGGACCATTTCCAAGCGAAAAACAAAGCAGATGTAAAAATTGTAGTATTAAGATGTTAATCTTAAGATTAATTTCGGTCTTGTCGACATCTGACCGGAGATTGATTCGTTATCAATCAAAGATGATGGAAGTGGAGAAGCGGATGGCAGTGGAGAGGTGGACGTCAATGAAGAAGCGGTTGGAAAAGGAAAAGGAAGAAAAGACGCAATTGATCACCCATAGATCAAACTGCTATTGTTCGTGAAAATTTGTCTTGTTCAGCCGCATTGAAGAAACTTAATGACGGTATGTTGATATTGCAAATGTTGTAATTTAAAAAAATTGTTTATAGTGCGTGTACTTCATCCGACTAACACAAATCATCCGTGCAATGGTTTAACTGACCACCGAAAAGAACTGGAAAGGATTAGTGCATGTGTCACTGACAAAGACCCGCGCTCATATCTGAAAAATGTGCGAATACGGTTAGACACATTTTCAATAATTGGTGATCTTGCTCGTGAATCTTTACACATGCTCAAAGGAGATCACAATTTCGACCAGGAACTTAATTCAATGGTGATGGAACATTTACTAAAATAAAACCCTTTAAGTTTAAAAAAAACACTAAAATAAAACCCTTTTAAGACGACTCGTTTAAATACACTAAACTAAAATCGTTTGATAACGAATCGCGATATTTTATCCATGTTCATTGTTTTCACCTATGACCGTGTTTTCATGATGGAATTTGTCCTCGAAAAAAGAGAGACAAGCCCGCTGGTAAGTCGACATCAAAGAAGTGCAAATGACTCATCTTCCGAAGAGGAGCCAGTGACGACCCCGACGAGACCAATCGGAAAACCACAAAAATGTAACGTTTGAACAGTGGTCAGGAGATAGTTGAATAGGTTATATTCTTACGAATACATAGTAACATTCGTACTAGTATCAATATGTATTCGTAAGAATATAACCTATATGTGTCAGATAATTTTTTTTTCCAGCGTTATCATCATATCAGCGGAAAAAGATTCGTGAAAGTACAAGACGGATGGTGAAAAAGGAGAACGGAAAGGTCTCTAGTTCAAGGTTAAAAAAGAGGATGAATAAGGAGGAGAAACAAAATAAGGAGCAAACGTCTTTAGATGGCCTCCTTACTCAACCCTCTTTTACGCATCACAAGAATAGCACAAGCTTCACCTCAATGTGCAAACGGTTTTTTGCATTAACCCCGGGTAGCCGGATTCGCGATTTTTGCTTCGATTGCAGTCGAACATCATGCACGACTCATTCTATTTCTTCTGAATCACCTCCGTTGATAAAAAAGGCCAAAGAAGGGATGAAGTACTTATTCGACTGCTGCAATGGAACTTTTGACGAACACTTTTTACGTTTTGGGACGTTGTTGTTGAAAGACATTAAGTCAAGCAACAACTTTGAAATTGGAGCCAATGGGTTAAGTGAAGAACAATTAGAGTTTTTCAAAAACAAACAAATGGAGGTAACAGGCCGTCTGAACATGGAACAACCGAGGAAAGGTACGGATTACGAGAACAAAATGTTCAGAGGAATACAGAAAGAAGCACGTAGTCAACAGACTGCGTTAAATCGGGCGGTTGAAATCATCTCTGGTGTTGTGAAATTCGATCCCACCAAAATCACAAATCGAGTGGCTCAAATGTTGAC
>LR548611.1:0-31766 GCA_900536415.3 Caenorhabditis sp. 38 MB-2015 | reverse complement strand
TCTCTCCCCCTCTCTCCTCTTCAATCCTCCTTTTTTCAGATGTCAATGGGTGATTCCTCCAGTCCATCACCCCTTCGATCACCCGAAGACGAGGAGCTCCTCGCCAAATCCTCCAGAATCCGCCATTGGGTCAGCAAACGAATGAAAGAGGTTAGTTCTGTTTTTTTGCTCCCTTGAAATTTCCAGTCCTCCATGCTATATATGTATATGTTATTGTTGTATTTTGATCCGATTAGTAGCATTCCAATTTTTCGTAGCGTCTCTTCTCCACAAAATTTCCCTAGTCGATTTTCAATTTCCTGAAAAAGTATCGAATTTCAGCATTCAAGAAGTAATGGATATTGGTGCGCGAGCTCACCAAACATTCATTTTCTCACTTTTTCTTCTTATTTGAGATTTTCTTCTTCTCCCCCACCACACGAAACATTTTCGGCGGAGAAGAATTCCCCGGCGAATTCTATACTCACATCACTCATTTCGAAGAAGACTTCTGAGCCAGAGCACAACTCTTTTTTTTTGGTGCATTGTGCTCCAAAAATATATTGAATTTCTTTTGAAATTTAAAAAAAACAACGATGCCCAATTATTTTATTACACTGTGTGCAAAAAAATAGTGTTTCATTTTTGAAAAAATATTTTTTGTTTCTTGTTTTTCAGATTCTGATTTTCAATTTTTTACTATTGAGCTAATGATTTTAAATTTTGTTATTGGACTTCTGAGATTCTGAATCTCACATAGACTTCTTGAAATTCTAAGGGAAAATGGAGATGTTCTAGATTTTTGTGATTCTGAAGTTCAGAACCAATAGAATTCTGGATTTTCTTGAATCCCTGAATCTCACATGCTCCAGAATCCCTTCAGTGATTCAGAAGTTTTTATTGTATTTCTGAAGGTCTATTTAGAATCAGTAAAGTTGTAGATTCTGTCAAATGACTTCTGAATCTGAACCTATCCTTCTGAATTCAACATGATCTAGAATCCATGCTCTAGAGCTTCTGAAGTTAATTTAAGATTCTGAGCTTAAAATCAGGTATTCCAAACATTGTGAGACCGATTCAGAGCCATGCTCCAGAGCTCTGGGCTTCAGTGCTTAGGGCTTCAGAAACTACTTTCAGATTCTGAAGTGTTATTCCAGAGTTTTGCAGATTCTGAACTTAAAGATTATCTAGATGTTAGAATCCTAGTTTCAGAATATCTAAGTTCACATTCTGTAAATATCAATCCTAGTTTGTGAATTCTGGAGCATATATTCAGAATTGACCGGTCAGTGATTCAGAAGGTCCTGAGAGCTAGTATCTTCAAAAATTTGGTCTAAAACTGGTTGCGGAAGCCTTGGAACCCCCATCCGAATCCAAACATTTTCAAATTCAAACATTTCGGCGCCACCAAACCACCATTGACCTTCAACAATTTATCTTCATTCACACCTAACAAAAAAAAGGAAATACAAACTTTTCTTCTTATTTCTCTGTCCCTTCTCAAGAATCTTTTGTGTGTGTGTATTTTTTTGTCGCCGCCACCACAAACACCTGGTTCTTCTTCTTCCAGATGTTCAATAGTCACCGGATTTTTCGCTCTCCCGATAATTATATAATTTCGCTTTTCTCTTTTTTAACTGGTTGCATAATTTCAGCTAACTATGTACATATAGTTTAGTAGTAGTAGTACTAGTACTAAAACAAAACAACAAAAAAGTATACATAATATAATTGTGTACATCTACATCTCGTTTAAAATTCCAAATGCATTCATTTTGAATTCATCTGCTCTTGCGCGGCGAGCCTATTTTTGCTCAATTCAATTTTTTTTTGTGGTGGTGCTCCTAACTCGGAACGACAAAGTTTATCGTCGTCACAAATCTCTTCTTTCTTTTTTTTGTTGTTGAGTCTTTTGTTCTTTTGCGAGCTCTTTTTTGAAATAACCAAAGTAGGAATGACTAGTTGTAGTATTTTTGGAAATTTTGTTTTGGTTTTGAGGTATACATAACTATGTTCCTTTAATAATCAAGGGTTTCAGAGGGTTCTAGAGAGTTCTGGAAGGTTCTAAAGGGCTCTAAAGGGGTTTAGGGGAATCTGAAGGGTTCCTAACGGTTCCGAATGATTTTTGAGAGTACCAGAGAGTTCCCAAGGGTTCCCGAGGGTTCTAGAGGGTTTCAGAGAGTTCCAGAGGGTTGTAGAAGGTTCCAATATAGCTCCTAACGGTTCCCAATAGGTCCAGAGGGTTGCTGAGGGTTCCTAAGGGTTCCAAGAGTTGTGTACCTTTAAAATGATCTAAACCCGACCCTGGTTAGTGTACTTTTTGGTACCTGTGATTATGATTTTCAGAATTTGCAGTAACTTTGCTCAAAAAAAGGTGATCTTATCCATATTTGGATTACTGTACTTTTGAGCTGAACAATTCTGAAAAAAATCAGATGAATGTATAAATTGATGTGATCCTAGAATCTCAAATGTTCCTTTAAATAGTACCTGTATGAGTTCTTGGTAACTAGATTTTGGTACCGAAATTGGACCTGGTAAGGGTCCAAAAATAGACCCAGTAAGGGTCCAAAAATATACCTATCAGGGTCCAAAAATATATCTATTAGGGTTCAAAATTGACCTAGTAAGAATCCAAAAATAGACCTAGTAAGAATCCAAAAATAGACCTAGTAAGGGTCCAAAAATATACCTATCAGGGTTCAAAACTGGACCTAGTGAGGGTCCAAAAATATACCTATTAGGGTTCAAAACTGGACCTGGTGAGGGTTCAAAACTGGACCCAGTAAGGGTCCAAAAATGTACCTAGTGAGAGTCCAAAGATATACTTATTAGGAATCAAAAACAGACCCAGTAAGGGTCCAACAATATACCTATTAGGGTTCAAAAATGAGCTCTTTTTCATAAAGAGCTTCATTTTTAGGAAAAATAGTACCAAATCTCGTTGACCTTCAGAAAACCACAAATATCTTCTTCTTCTTCCTGTCCATCTCCCCAATATCTTTTCATTTCTCTGTTGATTTATCGCGCCTCATTTGATTTCGGCTTCAAAATTGTTTCTGTTATGTTATGTTACATCTCCAACAACATGGTACATCGACCTTTTTCTTCTTTTTTTTCCTAATCCAAAAATTGGCTACCCTTGAACTACATAATTACTCATCTAAGCTTCATCTTTCGTCTTTCTCTACCACCCTCTCAACATCCCATACTATCTCGCCTTTTTTCTTGCGCATTAATTTCACGATTACTAAATATGTATAGAAATGCATTTCTAATTTTTTTTTTTCGTTTTTCGGAAAGGATCGATGCCAGATGTATGTTTTTTGTTGAAGCAAATGTTTCACCAGTCACTTTTTTTTTGTGAAGAAAAAATGAAGAAATTTAATTGTTTTTTTGTTCTTTCTCAGAGACGCGAAAAATGCGCGAAGAGAGGTTTTATGATGTGGTTGTTAAGATTTTCTTATTTTATTACATTTTTTGTGTGTTTCGGACGAGGTGCCAGGTTCTCCTTTGGTGTCAGTTTTATTCACTTTTTGAGCTAGGAGTTTAGTTTTGATGTTCATTTACAAATTTTTCGGGTTTTCTAGATACCAGTGAGACATCTGCATGATGTAACACGTTTTTTGGACTTCAAAAAATTTCACAGGGTTCCCAAACAAGTTACAGGATTCACATTTATGGTAAGGTACATAATACGTTTCAAATTTCAAAGATATTTGGAGTTTTTGAGAAGAACTTAATTAAGAATCATCTATAGTTGGACATCGGCGGATTCAGCGAATTAACGTTGAAAATGCTCCACACAGCTGGAATTCACAAATTTCGAAAAATCTTCTAAAAAATATAAAAACGTTAATTCGCCGAATCCGCTGATGTCCAACTATAGAATCATCTTGCAATGAAAAAACACTTCAAAATTTTGATACATAGCAGGTTTTTCAAATTCTGGTACATAGTTTTTTCCAATTTGGTGCATAACCTTAAATATTCAAACTTCGGTACCTACTGTTCGATTTTTAGCGGTCAAAAGTTTAAATTTTGATATATAATCTCGAAAATTCAAATTTCTGTACCTAACCTCAAATGGTCGATTTTGTAACCTATCCCGGAACGTTCCAATTTTTAGCGTGTAACTTCAAAAGTTTCAATTTTAGTGCAGAACCTCGAAAATTCGAAAATTCAAAGTTTTGCTAAACAAAATCGAACATCCAAACTTTAGTTCACAACCTCAAAAAAACAAAATTTTGGTAAATATCCTTAATTCAATTTTTGGTGCCTATTCTGAATTTCGTTTATTTTTGGTGCATAACCTCAAAAATTCAAAATTTGGTACATGAGCTTGAAAATTCAAATTTCGATACTTAACCTTAAAAATTCAGACTCTGATATGTCACCTCAAAAATTCAAATTTCGGTACCTATCCTGAAAAGTTCCATTTTTCAGCGTGTAACTTCAAAAGTTTCAATTTTAGTGCATATCCTTAAGAATTCAAATTCTGGTATATAACCTTGAAAATTTGATTTTTTGGTACCTAAACTCAAAAATTCAAATCTTAGTATATAACCCTAAAAATCCTAATTTTGATACCTAAGCTCTAAAATTCAAATTCTGGTAAATAACCTTAAAAATTCAAAATATTGGTGCATAACTTCAAACTTTTCAAGTTCAGGTGCGCAATCTGAAAATTTCATATTCAGACGAGAATCGTGAAATATTCAAAATATGGTATATATCCTCAAAGTTCTCAATTTTTGGTACATAATCTCGAAAATTCAAGTTTTGGTACCTAAGCTTTAAAATTCTAAATCCCAGTTCCTTAGCTCTAATGTTCAAATTTCAGTACCTAACCTTAAAAAGTCAACAATTTGGTAAATATTCTTAAAAATTCAGTTATTGGTGCCTTTTCTGTAACTTGTTTATTTTTGGTGCACAACCTTAAAAATTCAAATTTTGGTACCTAAGCTTTTTAATTTCTAAATCCCGGTTTCGATACTTAACCTTAAAAAACCAAACTTCAGATTTTCTTTCCCTGATTCCTGATTTCCTCTCCAGACACCCAACGCCCTAGATAACATCTTCAAACTTCCCCNTCATTTCATTCCAAAATTTTTTTTTCGTCTTCTTTTTTTTCTCGGTAGTAGCTTCGTTTTTTGGTATAATTTGTAGATATATATATATTTTTTTAACGAACGGGCAAAAAAAAAAAAATGACAGGAGGCTCGAGTTTTTTTTGTGGTTGACAAATGGTTTTCCGATTTTTTGACACAAACGAGACACTTTTTAGTTTCTTTTTTTTTTGAGGAGAACCTTGCTCAGAAAACATATTCATATTTTATTTGGGAGCTTGGAATGTGACTTTTTGAGCTTTTAAAATCTAGACCTTAGGGTTTTATAGTATTACTGTGATTTATGCCATTTTTTGATTAAAGGGACATGTTACGTTTCAAAATTTATACATTTTTGGAAATTTTTATCCGATAATAGTATCCACATTTTTTGCAACTTTTTGGTACATAGTAGCTTTTCCAAATTTTAGCTAACTTTTTTTAAAATTTTGATGCAAAGTAGGTTTTTAAAATTTTGGTATATGGTGTTTTTCAATTTTTGGTACCTAGTTTTGGAACGTGATTTTTTCAAGTTCTGGTATAAAATTTTGATACACAACCTCCAGAACTCGAGTTTTTCAGGTTCAAATGCGCAGTTTGAAAAATTTAAATTTTTGAATCTAATTTCAAAAATAAAAATTTTGGTTCCTAAGCTCAAAAATTCAAATGTCCGTGCCTAAGCTCAAATAAATCAAACTTTGGTACCTAAACTGAAAAATTCCCAATTTTGGGGCCTAACCTCAAAAATCCTAGTTTTGGTCCCTAAGCTCAAAAATTCGAATTTTGGTACCTGAACTCAAACTTTTCAAGTTCACGTTAGCAATTCGAAAAATTCCAATTTTGGTTCACAACCTGAAAAATCCAAATTTTAGTGCATAACCTCTAAAATTCAAATTTTTCAACCTATGCTCACAGATTCAGTTTTTGGTACCTGATCTTAAAATTTCCAAGTTTTGGTACTTAAACTGAGAGTTCCGATTTCTCTACCTGACCTTAAAAATTGAAATTTTAAGCTCAAAAATCCAAATTTCAGCGCCTGAGCCCAAGTTCAAAATTAAGTACCTAAACTCAAAATGTCTTAATGTACCTGGTTCTCTGAATCCTCCTTCCCCTCGAAACCAAACCTTCTCAATTTGCAGCTAGAAGATCAAAACGAACGACTGCGCGCCCAAAATCTCCGCTGTACCACACAGCTTCAAATGCTGAGAAGCTTCACCGAAAAGACGCGTCAAATCAAAGCAGACATGGAGATGAGTCGCAGTATTACGGTATGTTCCTTTAATTTTGCTCTTGAAGCTCTTTTTCATTCCAGGGAACCCTGCCTATTCTGCGCGATGAGAATCGCACATCCGACGACAGTGGGTTGACATCAGATGACATGGATCGGAAGCAGATGAGTGTCAGCATCTCGGAATGCACACCAAGGGTTCAGCGAAAGGCGAAGAAAAACTCGCACGGCAGCTCATCTGAATCCTCACCCTGTGAGGATGAGTGTAAACCAATGCCCCTTCCGAGAAGAATTCTGGGAAGTGGGGGGAGCCATATAGAACGGGACAGTTTGAATTCCTACGCTGATGATTATGAATATGATATCGAAGAAGAGGAATTCGATGAGATTATAGATGCGAGAGGATCCAGCAAGAACCACGCCGATTATGTGAATCTCCATGAATTTGTGTCGATAAAGGATGACAAGGTGCAATATTCTGAAATTGTGAAGCATCGGAGCTTGGACACCCCACCCGCTCTGCCTTTACATCAACCGAAACGACAGTGGGAGAGTAAACTGATCCAAGCCGCGGAGAAATGTTTATCGATTATTGATGGTGCGGATTCTGAAGGCACCTCCAATGGCCCCTCGTCAACTGTCTCACCTTATCATGTCTCCAGAATCTCGTCAGCTCATCGAACAGAATCTCCTGGCTCGAGAAAGTCATCTAAAATGAGCAGGACGAGCTCTCCAAGAGTTCCATCGTCTTTGGAAGCATATGCGATTCATGACTATAATTCTCCACCGGAGAGGACTTCTTTGATACCATCGAAGGAGACGATGGAGAAGTCGGGATATTGGACACATTTGACGGATTCGAGGATAAAATCGTTGAAGAGGAGATTTGTGGTGTTGAGGAATGGATGTCTTAGTTTTTATAGGGTGAGTTGAGATTTGATACTCAGCTAAGCTTGTGATACGCAGCCAAATTACACATTTGACACTCAGCCAATAGTAGATAATCAGCTAAATTTTACATTTGATACTCAGCCAAGTATAATACGCAGCCAATTTTTTCATTTAATACTCAGCTAATAGTAGATACGCAGCCGAAATGTTTTCGCGCTAGTAATCTTGATTTCAGCATTTGATACGCAGCCAAATTATACATTTGATACTCAGCCAAGAATGATACGCAGCCAAATTATACATTTGATACTCAGCCAACCTCATGATACGCAGTCAATTTTTACATTTGGTACTCAGCCAATAGTAGACACACAGCCAGTTTATACATATGATACTCAGCTAATAGTAGATACGCAACCAAATTAAAATTTTGATACTCAGCTAAGCTCAAGGTACGCAGCCAATTTTCACATTTGATACTCAGCCAAGTATGATACGCAGCCGAATAATACATTTTTGACTCGGCCAATAGTAGATACGCAGCCAATTTTTACATTTGATACTCAGTCAATTATGATACGCAGCCAAATAATACATTTGATACTCAGCCAATAGAAGGTACGCAGCCAAATTATACATTTAATACTCAGCCAATAGTAGATACGCAGCCAATTTTCACATTTGATACTCAGCTAAGCTCATGGTACGCAGCCAATTTTTACATTTGATACTCAGCCAAATTATACATTTGATACTCAGCCAAGAATGATACACAGCCAAATTATACATTTGATACTCAGCCAAAAATGATACGCAGCCAAATTATACATTTGATACTCAGTCAATTATGATACGCAGCCAATTTGTTATCGTCAGACACCTTGATACTTACATTTAATACTCAACCAATAGTAGATACGCAGCCAAATTGTTTTCGCGCCAAAAAACACCACTTTTTAACATTTATTACTCAGCCAAGCGCATGATACACAGTCAATTATGATACGTAGCCAAATAATACATTAGATACTCAGCCGATATAAGATACGCAGCCAATTGTGACCCAAACATATAGCACATTTGATACTCAGCCAATCATAATACGTAGCTTTTTTTCCAGAAACATCGTGATGAAGAACCTGCTCTCAAGCTCAACGTCACCGAAATCCGATCCGTAGCAAAAATTGAGCAACAAGGAGCCACCTACGCGTTTCAACTCATCACCGCCACTGACAAAATGAACTTTATGACCGAAAGTGAGAAAACCACGCACGATTGGGTGACAATCATCTCCTCCGCCATCAAAGCATCCACCCTAAGAGATATGGCGAGTCGGGTGACACCAATCGATTCATCGATTAACGGCTGGATGACACGTGTCAGATGTGGGCATTCGAAAAAGGTCTTCGCCGCGTTGGTCAACCAGAAATTGATGTTCTTCAAAAACTCCAACGACTTGGTGCCAAGTGGATTCCTATGTCTCCAAGGAGCCCAGATCAGTGAGAAACAGGATGGTGTTGAGGATTATAGTGGGAGCAGTGATGAGCAACTCGATGGAAGTGTCCTCAAAGAGCATCCCAATTCGCGAAAGAGCAACGATAGTTTATGCATCCAGATTGCTAATGAAGATCCGGTATACTTGGTGCTCCGCGGCTCTGAGGAGAAAGAGAAATGGTTGTACTATTTGAAGTCGGCTAGTGGGAATGCGTCCCTTTGCGGTACACCATTTGAAATATTGGTGCAACGAATGATGGCGGAAAGTGTGGCTAATGACTCGCCACTTTGGAAGGATCTTCTCTTCACCGCCGGAGAAGAGATCCCCAAAGACACCATGACAACAGTCGAAGGGTCCGAAACGAAGAAAACCTTGGAAATCTCGCGAGCATGCCAGCTGTTCGTATCAGTGCTCATGCGTCCCCAAGCGGTTCAATATCATATAGACCTGGCGCAGAATATATTGTCCACTGCGGTGCAGAATGAGTACCTGAAAAATGAGGTTTACAGTCAGTTGATTCGTCTGACCAGTGGTTCAATGCCATTTGGACTACAAGGCTGGAAATTGCTGGCATTGACGGTTCCGTTGTTCCTACCAAAACAGTATTCATTGCTCTGGCTGCTCAAACGACACATTTCAAGATGGGCGGATAATCCGTGAGTGAACTTGAATTATGACCAGAAGATCTAAACTTATAGTACCTTGAGAACCTGCACATAAGATATGCAGGTTGTTAGAGGTACTGTATTTAATGAACTGTAAGCCTCAACCGCTGTCATCGGGGTACTGTAGTTCCAACAGAAGGGTTATAATCCGATTTTGATATAAAAATCAGCCAAAAATCCCAATAAGATCGAATGAATACGGTATTATCAATTGAGCGCGGATCATCTAAAAAGGCCTACTGCAGGTCTCCATTAAGTAAGATACGCAGGTTGCTGAAATTACTGTATCTAATGTATTAGTAAAAATTACGTGATCTAGGAAGTACTATAAACATTTTGTTGGGAAGTTTGATGTGCAGGTGTACTAGGATACTGTAGCCGTTTTCTAGAAGTCTGTAGCAAGATTCTAGAGTACTGTAGCTAGTGAAATTTGGAACCAAAAATAGGCACCAGATCTAGGATCTAGATTGATATAAGCTCAGTCTGGCGAGCTACAGTATCTCATAGAACCAAAACGAGCTTTGATATTTTAAAGGATCATAGGGTTACTGTAATTTTGCTTCTTTAGAGGCACATAAGAATATTGTATTTTGACTAATTGAAAAGATATAAGATTACTGTAATTTTCAACCTAATACTGTCATGATAGGATTTAGGAGTACTGTACTTTAGATAAAATTTCATCGGATTGTTCAAAATGGGTAGTTTGATGTGCAGGTGTACTGGGATACTGTAGCTGTTCTGTAAAAGTCTGTAGCAAGGTTCTAAGGTACTGTAGCTAGTGAAATTTGGAACCAAAAATAGGCACCAGATCCAGATTGATACAGTACCTCATAGAACCTGTAGATCTTACTGATATCTTCTGAATCAGGGTCACCGAATTATCGACTTTTACAGGAATGATAGTGATGAAACGCGCATGGCGATCTACTGCGAAGTTGCTCTTGACAAGTGTCTTCGCGTTGGTGGTCGCCAAGAAGGTCCGAGCCGTCTCGAAGTGACCTCAGTGCTCACTCGCGATGTCACCAAAACCAAATTCCCGCACTCGATCAGTGTGCGCCTGCCCAACTCGGAATACCAGATTGTCGAATTCGACGGGAGCACCGAGATTGGTCAATGTCTGAGCTCACTCTGCTTGAAACTCGGCATGCGTCCCGCGTTGCTCTCCGGATATGCTCTATACATCGACGATCCATTGACACAATGTGTACAACTGCTGAAAGGCAAACAGAAGCTGTGCGATGCGTTGTCGATCTGGGAGAGCCGCTCAAGAGATGCTCATCGTGGGAAAATATCGGTGGATTGCGCAGCAGCTCTGTCACTGCGAATGAGACATTATTGGACACACTTGGTAGATTTTTTTTCGATACTTAACCTTAAAAATTCAGACTCTGATATGTCACCTCAAAAATTCAAATTTCGATACCTATCCTGAAAAGTTCCATTTTTTAGCGTGTAACTTCAAAAGTTTCAATTTTAGTGCATATCCTTAAGAATTCAAATTCTGGTATATAACCTTGAAAATTTGATTTTTTGGTACCTAAACTCAAAAATTCAAATCTTAGTATATAACCCTAAAAATCCTAATTTTGATACCTAAGCTCTAAAATTCAAATTCTGGTAAATAACCTTAAAAATTCAAAATATTGGTGCATAACTTCAAACTTTTCAAGTTCAGGTGCGCAATCTGAAAATTTCATATTCAGACGAGAATCGTGAAATATTCAAAATATGGTATATATCCTCAAAGTTCTCAATTTTTGGTACATAATCTCGAAAATTCAAGTTTGGGTACCTAAGTTCAAAAATTCGAATTTCGGTTCATAACCTTAAAAATTCAAAATTTTGGTAAACATCCTTGAAAATTCAAGTTTTGGTACCTAAGCTTTAAAATTCTAAATCCCAGTTCCTTAGCTCTAATGTTCAAATTTCAGTACCTAACCTTAAAAAGTCAACAATTTGGTAAATATTCTTAAAAATTCAGTTATTGGTGCCTTTTCTGTAACTTGTTTATTTTTGGTGCACAACCTTAAAAATTCAAATTTTGGAACCTAAGCTTTTTAATTTCTAAATCCCGGTTTCGATACTTAACCTTAAAAAACCAAACTTCAGATTTTCTTTCCCTGATTCTCTCCAGACACCCAACGTCGATATCCATAGATGATTTTATAGATCTCCACAGAAACCCCGATTGAACGACAATTTTTGGTTTGGCGATCGGCGGAGGAGATCGTAAATGGGAGGATCCCTTTGAGCAACCAGCTCTGCGATAGCCTTGCGTCGCTTTACGCGCAGCTTGCGTTCGGCGACGCTCCTACGCACAACATGACAGATCAGCAATTCGAGTTCATCAGTCAACGATGCTACCCGGCGAAGATGTTAGAGGTCTCTTGTATCAAGAGTCTTCGATTGCAAATCCACTCAAATTGGAGTGAACTTCAAGGAATGTCAGAGAACGAATCGATAAGACTGATCATCCAGGTTCTCTCCAAATGGCCCCTTTTTGGTTGCGATCTACACGACGCGGCGATGCGTACGAGCAATGAGCGTAAGATTTTCCTTGCGTTATGCGACAACGCAATCCATCTCATTGATCATCGACACTTTGTAAGTTTCCTAGATCCCCTCCAAAAAAATACCGGATTTTTAGGATATTATCCGGACGATACCCTACAACAGTCTTTCAACATTTGGCCAATTCCAACAAGACTTTATGCTCACAATTGTCCGACCCGCGCAACCTGACGAAGCTCCAAAGGAGAGGATGACGTTCACGATGAGCAAGAATGCGATTGAGCAAGTCACTTTGCATCTTGCCGAGTATATTCGGTGTCAGAAGTTGGTTTGGAAAGTTTCGAAATAATTATTGATATATTACGGTGACCTTTTATTTATTCATTCACTTTGAACGACGCTCATCTAGTTTTGCTTTAATTTTTATTATTTATAATTGTTATGAAATAAGATCAATGAACTTTTATTTATTAAAGCTTGCAAATGTTATCTTCTGGAACTTTCTGAAGTCTTCTGAAACCATCAGAAACGTTCTGAAACCTTCTGAAACTTTCTGAAACCTTCAGCAATGTTCTAAAACCTTGTGGAACCTTCAAAAATCTTCTGAAACCTTCTGAAGTCTTCTCAAACCCCCTGGTGTATTCTGAAACCTTCTGAAGTCTTCTAAAACCTTCTAAAATCTTCTAAAATCTTCTGGAGTTTTTTAAAACATTCGGGAATCTTCTGAAACCTTCTGGAGTCTTCTGAAACCCTCAGCAATCTTCTGAACCCTTCTGAAGTCTTCTGAAACCTTCTAAAGTCTTCTGAAACCTTGTGAAACTTTCTGAAACCTTCAGCAATCTTCTGAAACCTTCTGAAGTCTTCTTAAACCTTTTGCAATCTTCTGAAACCTTCTGAAATCTTCTGAAACCTTCAAAAATCTTCAGCAATCTTCTGAACCCTTCCGAATCCCTCTGGTGTATTCTGAAACCTTCTGGAATTTTCTGGAGTCTTTTGAAACCTCCTCAATTCTTCTGAAACCCCTTCTGAAGCCTTCTGAATCCCTCTTAAACTTTCTGAAACCTTCAGCAATGTTCTAAAACCTTGTGGAACCTTCAAAAATCTTCTGAAACCTTCTGAAGTCTTCTCAAACCCCCTGGTGTATTCTGAAACCTTCTGAAGTCTTCTGAAATCTTCCGAAATCTTCTGAAGTCTTCTGAAATCATCTGGAGTCTTCAGGAACCTTCTGAAGTCTTCTGAAACCTTCAGAAATCTTCTGAAACGTTCTAAAGTCTTCTGGAGTTTTTTGAAACCTTCTGAAGTCTTCTAAAACCTTCAAAAATCTTCTAAAATCTTCTGGAGTTTTTTAAAACATTCGGGAATCTTCTGAAACCTTCTGGAGTCTTCTGAAACCCTCAGCAATCTTCTAAAATCTTCTGGAGTTTTTTAAAACATTCGGGAATCTTCTGAAACCTTCTGAAGTCTTCTGAAACCTTCTAAAGTTTTCTGAAACCTTGTGAAACTTTCTGAAACCTTCAGCAATCTTCTGAAACCTTCTGAAGTCTTCTTAAACCTTTTGCAATCTTCTGAAACCTTCTGCAATCTTCTGAAACCTTCAAAAATATTCAGCAATCTTCTGAACCCTTCCGAATCCCTCTGGTTTATTCTGAAACCTTCTGGAATTTTCTGGAGTCTTTTGAAACCTCCTCAATTCTTCTGAAACCCCTTCTGAATCTCTCTTTTAAAGGTTAATGTCCTTCAGAGATGACTAGAATTTTTCTGAAATCATAAAAACTATGCATATTTATATCATTGAATCGTAAAAACTTGCTGATTCCCCTGCTGTCGTCGATTATTCGACGACACACTCAAAAACGCTCCAGAAGTCCGAGATCTGAAAACTCTCCGGCTCTCCGAACACGTCGCAAAAAAGAAGCAAGGCATTGCAGTTCCCGCCAACAACAATGCCGTGTTGATAATTCTTTTGACAATGAACGCAATGTACGTTGGGAAGGTGAATATTTGACAATAAAGAAATATTATAGAGGATATCTGAAAAATGTACATTGTACCCTGACCTATAGGTTCTAAAAATAGGTTCTCTTTTTGTTTATATTTTTTGACAGGTTCAGTTTGCCAATTGGTTTAGTTACTAAAACAAACAGCTCCTAACACCTATAAAATCCAAATTTTCTTTCAAAAATTAATATATTTTCAAAAATGAGCTCTAAACTCATCACCCTCTTCGCTATCCTTCTCATCTGCTCAATTCTCATCGAAGAAGTCTCAACTCAATACTACGGATATGGTGGATATGGGGGGCTCTATGGTGGATATGGGGGGCTCTATGGATATGGCTATGGGTACCCAGGGCTTTATGGCTACTATGGTAAACGATCGGCCGGATTTGGAGCAACTCAGGAGCATTAATTACCTGAAACATAATAAATATTGTGCCCGCTTGCTTTAATATTGATATTTCTTGTTTGTTCAACGACGATTTTCTGATCATTGAGATCTTTAAAATAATGGCTAGATACATCAAGAAGTTCGCAATTGGCACCAATATTTGGACAGATATATCCAGCTGGAACCCTCATGTTTTTTTCAGATCATATTGATATCCTTTATTAAACTAACCAATCTCATACCCATTGGATTTGGTAAATCAACCAGGGTAGTTTTCTGATTCTCGCAAATTAATTGATATTTCGAGGAGGTGTATTGATATTGACACTTTTCAACATAGAATGTTAGAACAATAAGGATAGATAGGCTCCAAATGATCAAAAACCAAATGAAGATGAATGGGCTGAAAAGGAGAATTTCAGCTGTAGAAATTCAGGAAAAAATCACATATATAGATTTGTAGTTTCTGAAATAGTTCTTTTGGATATCCAATTGATTGTTATGCTAAATTTCAGATAGATTCTTTTTCACGTAGAATCTGGCATCTAACTTCATTTTGGGGGTCAGAAGGTTTTTTAAACTACATATTTCAACAGGAACCTATGCTACTTCATCGAAAAAGAGCAAAACCTAGAGTTCTCAAATCAACCAAGAAAATTACGTTTCAAAGTTGGCGTATATTTGAATTCTCAGTTTTAAAAACGATAGATGCCTGAAACTCTAATCATTGAAAAAAAAATATTCAAAGGACTCAGCGAGTTGCTCTTAAAAAAGAGCACTCTCCGTATCTTTAAGTTTGATGTGCAGGTTCTTTGGGTACTGTATGTTCCTAGGGTACTGTATGTTTGATGTGCAGATTCTTAGGGTACTGTATGTTTGATGTGAAGGTTCTTTGGGTTCTGTATGTTTGATGTGCAGGTTCTTAGGGTACTGTATGTTTGATGTGCAGGTTCTTAGGGTACTGTATGTTCTTAGGATACTGTATGTTTGATGTGAAGGTTCTTAGGGTACTGTATTTTTGATGTGCAGGTTCTTAGGGTACTGTATGTTTGATGTGCAGGTTCTTAGGGTACTGTATGTTCTTAGGGTACTGTATGTTCTATGTGCAGGTTCTTAGGGTACTGTATGTTCGATGTGCAGGTTCTTAGGGTACTGTATGTTTGATGTGCAGGTTATCAGGGTACTGTATGTCCTTCTAGATAATTCGGGTCATAGCTTAGACTCAAAGACACGATTCAAACTTCCGAGGAAATTTCACATTTTTCAAAAAAATATAAAAATGTCCCCGAAAAAATACGTTTCAAAGTTCACACATATTTGTAGCTTTTGAAAACGATTCATCAGATATTCCATATTCACGAACACATCTGATGATTACTTTTTGAGGTACCTAGATCCTAACCCACCTCTTGAAACTATTATCAAACTTGTTCGGAATAAAAAACACAAAAAATCGTTGAACCGCTATCACAAAATTTGAGAATAATATCACATAGTGCCCAAGATCTACAAGATACGTCATCATTTTGAAGAGATCTGACTGCACAAAATCCTTCGTTAAAAATGAGAAAATCGTAGCCGGCACATTGATAACTAGATTAATAATAGATACAAAGAATACTGCCAAGGTTAACTGGGTTAAGAGCCAGAAAAATGTCATTGATCTAAAGTGCTTCCAAAAAACCACAGAGATAAGTAAGAACCCAGCGTTTAGGGCTGTTGATAAAATCGTTGAGGTCACAAATGTTGTAACCACTATATAATATGCGAATCCCTTATCTTCAGGGGGTATATCCTCGTCAAGTTCCGCCAAGCCTTGAGCACCATTGAAAGGTCTATTGGGATCAGAAGACTCATCATTGGCATCTAGCGATCGACCAGAAATCATAGGAGATATTATCAGAAATATCAGAATAAGCATTCTCGCATGCAATAATAACAAAAAAATAATAAGAAAAATGGGAAAAAGTGATAAAATGTTATGTTATAGCAGGTGAAAAGGTGTACACAGAATCAAAAGTGAACAACATAATACATACATGTTCAAGATAGAGGATCTAAAAACAAAAAAATCGGGAAAAATAGTCAAATTATCAAGTAAAAATGTTCGAAAAATGTGGCCTAGAATCTCAATGAAAACCTTTAATAAAACAACAGTAATCTCATGTTCCTTTAAGATAACAAAAACTGTGATTCTATGATCCTTAAAGGGTATCGGTTACAGTAACCCCATGTCCCTTTAATCAATCAAAATATAAGAATATGAAGATCCTTTAAACTATCTATAATCCCATGAAATTTTATCTAAAGTACAATAACCCTATGATTCTTTGAAAATTACAGTAATCTTATATCTCTTCAATTAGTCAAAATACAGTATTATTATGTGCCTTTAAAGAAGCAAAATTACAGTAACCCTATGATCCTTTAAAATATCAAAGCTTGTTTTGGTCCTATGAGATACTGTAGCTCGGCAGAGTGAGCTTTGAGGATCCTAGATCACCATGATGCCTATTTTTGTATCCAAATTTTACTAGCTACAGTACTCTAGAACCTTGCTACAGTCTTCTAGAAAACATCTACAGTATCCTAGTACACCTGCACATCAAACTTCCCTTTTATAAAATAACCCAAAAAATTCTGGTTCTTCAATTTTTTTTTGATCAAAAACGAATGAAACTACAGTACCCCTATTCAAATGGCAGAGATAGGTATTGTAGAAAACCGGGAAAAATACTGGAAAACTGAAATTTTAGTATTTTATGGTAGATTAAAATTAAACCAGGAAGGTGGCTGAATATATGAATTGGGTAGGCTTGCAAAATCGGGCGAGCGGGCGGCCCGCACGCCTCTTTTTTGAACGCCCGTCCGCCGGTACGCCCGCAAGCCCGCACGCCCGGACGCCCGCACGCCCGCCACACGTTTTAAACGTATTCCGACCGGTTAATTCTAACAAAAATAGAAACTAGGATTTTTTTTCCGGAACTTTCGGAACATTTGGAATGACGTTATTTGACCGGATTTTTTCGAATTTCCTGGTTTGAAATTGGGTATAAAGGTAGAAACAATAGAAAATGTTGAAATTACAGAGTTACTTCAAAATTTGAGAATAAAAAACTCTGAATTTTTAGAAAAACCCTACTTTTTTCAGTTTTTGGTTCCGAGCAGTTCCGAAACGATTTCGTTACTCTGTTCCGATTCTCAAAAGTTCCTAAAGAACAAGTCGGAACTTTCGGAGTTTCGGAATCCGGTTCCGCACAAGCCTGCTCCAGATGTTGCCTTCTTCTTGAAATTGTGCATCTTGTACCTAATTACAGGGTTCTCAGAGTCTTTTTAAAAAGGTCCATGACTTATAACCAAAGGGAAATGATCGAATATTAACTGAAATGATCTGCAAAACTCAAACTATGTGATAAATTTGAAACGTATCATTTGATCTGAAAAATTGAAGAAACTCGGATATTGTAAATTCTGCGAAGAGCAAAATCTGGATTTTAACTTAAAGTGAGCTCAGCTCCATGAAAGCTTGGAACCCTTAATGGGATTATTCTTTGAGGTTGGCTCTTTAAAAATCCTATTTGAAAAGATGCTCTTCACAAAAAGAGCAAACTTTTTTCAAGTTTGAGGGATTTTTTATCGAACTGAAGGTATACTGTAATTTGTGCAAATTTATCATCTTTTTAGCTCAAAAATTTTAAAAATTGTATTGAATTTGAAACGTATTATGTCCCTTTAAGGATGGGCTGGCAAGTTGCTCGAAAAAAAGAGCACATTTTCTACAGGGGTCTAAAAATGTGCTCTTTCTTGTAAGAGCAACCTGAGCAACTTGGTGCGCATAATGGTAAAACTACAGTACTCCCCTAGTTCTAGAAAAAAAGGTTCTTTGTGACTGTACACAGGTTCCACTTCAATTAGTAACTCAACCCAATATTCGAGAATCAACATTATAATTGAGAGTTCTAGAAAAAACGCTTGTTCTCTGAAACTTTGCCATATCATAGGTTCCACTTATGAACCATAGTTACTAGAAGAAAAAAAAACCAATTGATTCTTATCACTTGTCTCTTCTGTCTTCTTCTCCTTCTCACTTTCCGTTTAATTATATTTTTTCTTGGAAAAGTATACATGACCTTGGAAAATGAAAGTTGTTTATTTCACTACTATGTCGACTAGTCCATTTCGTGTCAAAAAAGCAGGGGAAATGGAGTGGATGGGGAATATAAAGCAGGACAAAAAAAAAAATACAAGAGGATAGAATTAATATCCTGGAGCGGTACGTGGTGGTGGGCAGTGGTCGCAGGCTCCCTCGTTTCCTGGTTGTCCGTCGTCTCCTGGTTGTCCTGGACCTCCTGGTTGTCCTGGTGCTCCTGGTTGTCCGGCGTCTCCTGGTGGTCCTGGTTGTCCTGGTTGACTTCCGGCTCCTGGGCCTCCTGGTATGGTCCTGGTGGTCCTGGTGGTCCGGCTGGTCCTGGAGTGCCTGGCACGTCGACAACTTGTCCTGGTGCTCCTGGTTGTCCTGGGCCTCCTGGTTGTCCTGGTCCTCCTGGTGGTCCTCCTGGTCCTGGTGGTCCTGGTGGTCCTGGAAGTGCCGAGCCGTTCGATGATCCTGGTTGTCCTGGTCCTCCCGCTGGTCCCTTAGTTCCTGGTGGTCCTGGTGGTCCTGGTGGTCCAGCCGGGCAATCGAAGCAGAAGTCATCTGGCGAAGCTGGTTGCTCTTGAGAAGCATCTTGTCCTGGCTGTCCTGGTGATCCCGGTCCTCCGTCGTTTCCTGGTTGTCCATCAGTTCCTGGCTGTCCTGGTGGTCCAGCAGCTCCAACTCCGCAAGAGCAGCATGATCCAGAAGAGACAGTGGTGATTTGATTCGTCGAGGCGACAAATCCACCAACTCCCGCATCACCATAACCTCCATAGGATTGTCTCTTAACATTAGCTCTAGCATTAACTTGACGATGTCCCGAAACTCCATATCTACGATAAGCCTCTCTCTTGATACGTCCCTCAACACCGCTAACTCCCTCGAACTGGAAAAGAGCATTTTTCAGAATCCGAAGAATCGTCGTAGAATTCTTTAAAAATACAACTCACTCGTTTATACTCATCCCAAAGTCCGTTAGATCTGTGTTGACAGAACTCAACTTCGGATTGAAGAGATGATTGGACATGTTGCATATAGTTGTACAACATTGGCACGGCAATGATGGCCGTCAATGTGGCGATGGTGGAGACAGCGATTCCGAAGAACGCCACCTTGCGAAGGCTCTCGGTCTCGGCAGCGATTTGCTTTGGATCCTCGGACATCTAGAAAAGTAACCGAAGGTCCTAGACCTTTAGAATCTACCTACCTTTGATTGACTGAACCGAAGAAGTCAAGTGAAGTTATCTGACCATTTCATGTCCTTTATATACCAAACCGTTTTAGGTGTAATACTCAATAATTGGAAAAGGTACTCCTCCCCTCCCTTCCCGCGCGGTTTTTTTTTGCTGCCAAACAACCAGGAACAGTACTTCCCCCTTTGTGTGATTATATTTGACCTTCCTTCGTCGTAGTAGTTAGGAAGGAGAAGAGATTTTTGATATTATGGTTTTTTTTGCCATTGTCGTCAAAAGAGAGAGATGGTTTGATAGTAGTAAGATTTCAAGGTTTTCGTGTAAGTTTCCTGGTTGATAAGGTGATGAACACTTCCAAAACACATGTAGAAAGGTATAATCAAATTAGGTAGAATTCCTAATGAACATCTGGGAGTTGATTTGGGACGTCGTAGATTGGTGGAGATTCTGGAGGTTCAAGAAAGAAGGATTCAGAATTCCGACATCCAGAATAAGAATATCTGGAATCCAAACGGATTCTATTCTAGTTGGATTCAGGTGGATTCAAAAATAGGTTCAGGGGCTTGGATAGACTGAAATGGATTCAGATGGATTTTGTGATTTATGATTTCTGAATTCAAGGAAGCAGGATTCAGAATCCCGACATGTAGGGGGGATTCTAACATTTCAGACTAAAAATATCTGGAATTCAAATGGATTCTATTCTAGTTGGATTCAGGTGGATTCAAAAATAGGTTCAGGGGCTTGGATAGACTGAAATGGATTCAGATGGATTTTGTGATTCATGATTTCTGAATTCAAGGAAGCAGGATTCAGAATCCCGACATGTAGGGGGGATTCTAACATTTCAGACTAAAAATATCTGGAATTCAAACGGATTCTATTCTAGTTGGATTCAGGTGGATTCAAAAATAGGTTCAGGGGCTTGGATAGACTGAAATGGATTCAGATGGATTTTGTGATTCATGATTTCTGAATTCAAGGAAGCAGGATTCAGAATCCCAACATGTAGGGGGGATTCTAACATTTCAGACTAAAAATATCTGGAATTCAAACGGATTCTATTCTAGTTGGATTCAGGTGGATTCAAAAATAGGTTCAGGGGCTTGGATAGACTGAAATGGATTCAGATGGATTTTGTTATTCATGATTTCTGAATTCAAGGAAGCAGGATTCAGAATCCCGACATGTAGGAGGGATTCTAACATTTCAGACTAAAAATATCTGGAATTCAAACGGATTCTATTCTAGTTGGATTCAGGTGGATTCAAAAATAGGTTCAGGGGCTTGGATAGACTGAAATGGATTCAGATGGATTTTGTGATTCATGATTTCTGAATTCAAGGAAGCAGGATTCAGAATCCCGACATGTAGGGGGGATTCTAACATTTCAGACTAAAAATATCTGGAATTCAAACGGATTCTATTCTAGTTGGATTCAGGATTTGGTGGATTTAAAACTAGGTTTAGGGGCTTAGATAGACTGGAATGGATAAGGAATTCAGTATTTCTTGAAAAAAGGGAGATTCTGGAGATTCAAGAAGCCAGGATTCACTATTCCGACATCTACTCGGGAAGCTGGATTTTAAGTTCTTCAAGACGAATTTTGAAAGTCAGGATACACATATCCAGTAGCCTAACTCCAAGGATTTGGCCAAAAAAATTCAGAATTTAGAAGATACACAGGAATCAGCACTTTGAAGATTAGACTTCAGAATTGTGAATTAACGATTCTAAATGGATACAGGAAATCAGATGGATTCAGAGTATCAGAGGAATTGAAAGAGATTCAGATGGATTCAGATGGTTTCAGGATTCTAGAGCGACTCAACTGGACTCAGGTGGATTCAGATGGATTCAAGGCTTCAAATAGATTAAAAGAATCAGATGAATTCAGATGAATTCACGGTTTCAGATGGATTCAGAGAATCATTTCTGGTTTCAGATGGACTCAGAGATTCAGATGGATTCTGATGAACTCAGAGATTTAGATGGATTCAGTTAGGTTGCGAATCAATTCAGATGGGTTCAGATGGTTTTAGATGGATTCAGGTGGATTCAGATGAATTCGGGGTTTTAGGAGGATTCAAAAGAATTCAGAAGGATTCAGAAAGATACAGAGTACCAGATCGATAAGGTTTCAGATGATTTCAGATGAATCTAGATTATTCCGCATGGTTTCAGACACATTGAGGGTTCCAGATGGATTCAGGAAAACTCCAATCTACATCGGAAGTTCGAAAAATCAGAATTTGAGGGCTCAGATTTCAGAATCATCTTCTTGTGCTGCTCACTGTGAATCTGAAAATAGGGCTTCTCAGAATCGACCTTCCAATCTGCAAGATTCTGATGATAAATCTCCAGATTCCTCTGATTCAGTGGTTCCAAGATGATTCAGATTTGAAGTCTAAATTTTCAAATAATCAATTACCATTTTAATTTATCATTTTTTGCAAAAAATCACTTCCTTCCAATTCACTGTTCATGACCAAAACCCACTAAAAACCAATCAAACTACAATTTTTCTTCCTCTTTTTCCGGATCTCGAAATTTTCAACCGGTTCCCAAGAAAAACCAATTCCTTCGGGGACCCAAAAAGACACAAAAAACCACAAAAAAAAAACAAACATTTTTTTTTGTTTGAAATATTAGTTTTTTCGCATGCCCGGCTGTCTTTATTTGCTGTTGTGGAAAAAATCGATCGATTTTTAGTAGCGATTGCCGGCGAAAAAAGGAGAAAGTGTCTATTTTTCCATTTTTTTTTTAGTCCTGGCTTAGTCTTTCTTTTCCCCACCAAAATTATAGGGTTCGAGGTAATTCGAAACCTATAATTTCGAGACATAAGACAAATTTTTCTTTGATTTCTCATTTTTCTTCTTCTTCTTCTTCTTTTTCCAATAGTAGTGGTCTTATGAACAAAAATTAATCATATTTTTTCTTTGCTATCAAAACGTAACCATAAATTTTGGAAAACCGGAATTTTGCCATCTCTCGTCGTTCACCGAATCCACTAAAACTGTGATGTAATCGGGGGAAAAAAAAAGAAAAAAAAAATATTTTCGGCTGAGAGGGGGACCGAACCTACGCCTGTTCTTGGGTGGAAGGCGCAAACGCAACCACCTGAGCTATCCCTGCTGATATGCAAGTAGGGTGGAATTGCCATTATAAATACGATGACGCCTAGAAAAATCTGATCAATTTTTTCAACAAAAAAAAATCAAATTTCGCTCGTTTCCCCTCGTTTTTCGCAATTCTATGCTATTTCATTTCATTGCTTTTTTTCCTTCTCCTTCTTCCACAAAAACTTCTTCTTTTTTCTTCCTTCACTCTCTAAAGAAGAAGAAAAAAACCCGAAAACACGCTCTAAAATGAGTCTTCCGGTTCAATTGTTCTGTTGTGCACCGGAAGAAGGGAAAATATGCAAGTTTTGCATTTTCGAGAGTTTTCCACACATTTTCGCCTATTTTCCACTTTTTTTTTGTTTGAAAATGAGGGAAAAACAATGGGTGAATGAACATAAACGGAAAAAGCACTAATTGTTAATTGAATGGGCACTTTTCTGTTCTTTTTAATGGTGGAACTCCGGGTTACTGTAGTTTCTACTTTTTTTGGGGAATCGGGAAAGCTGTTTAGCAAACTTGGGTCAATATTTTGCAGTCCGGATTACTGTAGTCTAGCAAATTAACCATTTTTTTTTAGTTACTGGATTACTGTAGTAAATTTTATGTAGTTCGAACTACTTTGGTTCATTTTTTGTAGTTCGGATTACTGTAGTTCATTTTTTTTAACCTAGATTACTGTTGTTGAATTTTGCAGCTCGGATTACAGTACCTCATAGTTTTAGAACGGATGATTGTAGTTCGTTTTTGCAGTTCGGACTACTGTAGTTTGTTTTTTGTAGTTCTTCATACTAAAGGCATTTTGTAGTCCGACTAGGTTGTTTTGCAGTTCAGCTCACTTTGGCCGTTTTGCAGTCCGACTAGCTCAATTTCGCAGTTCGGCCAACTGCAGTTACACAGTTTTGAAGTTCAATTATTGCAGTCCGTAATAAAATAGTCCGGATTACTGTGTTTCATCTTTTGTAGTCCGGAGTACTATAGTTTTTTGCAGTCCGGATCACTGTACAACTCGATTCTGAGCCGCGTCTAGACTTGTAGATTCTACTGGTTAATTTTTGGTTCCTTCAGATTACTGTTAATTCCGGACTACTGTAGTTCTGAATTTGTGGTACAGAACCTCATTTCCTTTGTTTTTGGTCCCTAACCCTAATCTAATAAATGTAACATTTGTAATTCAAGAAATTCCGAGCATTTTTTAAGAACACAACAAAAAAAAAAATAATCAAAAATTCTCCATCCATCCCATTCTCAATTTTCTCCCTCTTCTCATTACGACGAGCAAGCGAGCAAAAGTGTAGAAGACGAGGAGAAGAAGAAGAAGAAGAAGAAGAAGAAGACCTCTTGAATTATTTGACTAATTTTTTCTTCTTCGACTACTTTTCTTATTTCCTTCCACATACTCGATTTCTTTATTTCTCGAAGAATTTTCCTTTTTTTTTTGCTGAAATTTTTATTATGGGAAATATGAGACATTGCTTTTTATGGATGATGGGGGCGGAAAAATGGCAGACTCGTTTTTGTTTGAGAATTTTGGAACTGTATTTTATGGCTTCTTCTAGCTCGTCGTGAGCATCAGAAGTCTATCTGGCCTAACCTGATGCATCACGGTTTTCTTGGTACATAGCACTCAACTTGGTGCATCGGACCTAGCTTGATTCATGGGGCTTAACTCGATGCATCAGGTCTAGCCTGGTAAATTGTGCTTGCTTGGCACATCGATCCTAGTTTGGTATACCAAGCCTAACTTGGCACATATCACTCAACTTGGTACATAGGGCCTAATAGAGTACATCAGGCCTAACCTGAAACATCATGGTTTACTTGGTACGCAGCTCTCAACATGGCACATGAGGCCTAACATGGTGCATCGAACCCTATTCAATACATCGAGCCTAACAGGGTTTACTTGGTATATCGGGTTTAATTTGGTAAATATAGATTTACTTGGTATATAGCACCCTACTTGGTGCATCGAGCCTAATTTGGTACATCGAACCTAACCTGGTATATCTGGTAAATGGGACCTAACTTTGTAAATAGCTCTCAAGTTGGTACATCGGACCTGACCTGGTTTATCAGGCCTAGCCTGGTTCATCGGGCCTAACTTGGTACCTATCACCCCACTTGGTGCATCGAGCCTAATTTGGTACATCGAATCTAACCTGGTATATCTGGTAAATGGGAATTAACTTTGTAAATAGCTCTCAAGTTGGTACATCGGACCTGACCTGGTTTATCAGGCCTAGCCTGGTTCATCGGGCCTAACTTGGTACCTATCACCCAACTTGGTGCATCGAGCCTAATTTGGTACATCGGACCTGACCTGGTTTATCAGGCCTAGCCTGGTTCATCGGGCCTAACTTGGTACCTATCACCCTACTTGGTGCATCGAGCCTAATTTGGTACATCGAATCTAACCTGGTATATCTGGTAAATGGGACCTAACTTTGTAAATAGCTCTCAAGTTGGTACATTGAACCTAACCTGGTATATCTGGCCTAACATAGTCAATGGGACCTCACTTTGTAAATAGCTCTCAAGTTGGTACATCGGACCTGACCTGGTTTATCGGGCCTGACCTGATACATCGGGCCTAACTTGATACATAGCACTCAACTTGGTGCATCGAGCCTAGTTTGGTACATAGCACTCAGCCTGGTCTGTCGGGCAAAACTAGATGTATCGGGCCTGACTTCGTACATCGGGCCTAACTCGGTACATCAGGCTTGACCTGATATATCAGGTCTAACTTGGTACATAGCCCTTTACATGGTGAATTGGGATAACTTGGTGCATCGATCCAAACATCGTGCCTAACTTGGTACAAACGTTTATCATGGTTTATCAACCCTAATTTGGAGCATGTATGTGGTAGAGGTCTTCAGAAGCCTTCCGGAAGAACCTAAAAACTTAGGTAGATTCTGAATTTTTTTTTCTAAAATATCTACTTTCGTCTTCTCATTTCCACTCTTATCACCTTCAAATTAAAGATTCCTCATTTCAGATTATGTGATATGCCACACGACAACAAACCCTACAAATACCTAATAGTGTACCCATTCAACGTGTTGACAGTTTGCAAAGTAACACTGGTTGTAAGTCCCAAAAAAAAAACCATCCCAGCCTTCAGAATCAAAGTACATTCCAGATTCTCTCAATCCTCTCCTTCTACGGTTATGAGATTGAGCGACGGCAGACGGGCTCCGGCTCAATTCTCGTGGCTATTTTCGATCTTTTGGCAATTGGGACAAGTCTGATATCGCTGTGGTTTATAGTTGAAAAATTTTTCTGGCGAAAACTGGAGACGGGCCTAGATTGTTTCGGCATTTTCACTTCAATCGCTTCAATTTTCACCAATTTTGTTTTCACTTTTGAGCCATTTTGCATGGTTACGGTAGGTATAAAGGGGGCCATAGGTCGAAAGGGGGGCCTGCGGGGGTCTCCCCCGCAAATAGGTAAAAACTAATCTATGATTCATCAGGTTTGCGGGGGAGACCCCCGCAGGCCCCCCTTTTCCTTCATTGAAGGAACCCTTTCGTGGCCGAATGCCCTGAGGGGGGGGGGGGGGGNGTCTCCCCCGCAAACCTGCTAAATTATAGATTTATTCTTTTTGTCTCTTTGCGGGGGAGACCCCCGCAGACCCCCCCCCCTCCTTTTCTTCATGGAAGGGGGGTCTTCGTGGCCGAAGGCCCCAAGGGTGGCCTGCGGGGGTCTCCCCCGCAAACAGGTAAAAACTAATCAATGATTCATCAGGTTTGGGACCCCCGCAGGCCCCCTTTTTCTTCATTGAAGGAACTCTCCGTGGCCGAAGGCCCTAAGGGGGGCCTGCTTGACTGTTTGCTGGGGAGACCCCCACACACCCCCCTAATATCAAATCAGCGGGTACCCATATCTCTTCCAGTTCACCCACACGCTCACCCTCGCCACGTGGATCTTCTCAATCTTCTGGACATGGCGCGAGTGTTTCAACAACGTGAGCAATTTGTTCATCTCCGAATGGGGTGGTGCCACCGAGGATGTCGAGATCGAACATCTCGATCAACATTTTTGACATGTACATAATAATAATAATAGAGCTTTATTTCTGTCTGTATGGGTAAAAATACAATTTTTCTTGGCAATAAAAATTTTTCATCTTTTTGGGCGGAAGACAAGGAATCTGACGAGCTTCTGAAATGACGGGGGGTTTTGAGAGAGAGAGAGAGAGCAAAAAGAGATTGAGCTCACCGATTTTTCAACTCTGACAACGCACGAGTCATTTCCCATGTTGAGGTAGTTTGGAGCCGAGAAGATTGTGATCATGCGACCACCAGCATGGAACTTGTGACCACCTCGATACATCTGAAACATCAGAGCTTTAATTGGAACCTGTAGCAAGTAGCAGGATACCAAGGCCTGAAACTAATCAGGTCCAGTAATTTTGTAGGGTCTTAAAGGGTAACTCTAGGTCGCCTTGATACTTCCCACAAATAAATCAGGCCCAATAGTATTCGGACCGAAATATAGGTCCTAGTGGCTGAATACTGGTCTGAATTAAATAGGCCCGTAACTTCGTAGGATCACTTAATTACTAATAGACTCTTATAAAACCTCAAAAAATTGTTTCAATTAAGTCAGGCCCAATAATTTTCGGGCCAAAATACAGGTCCTAGTAGCTAAATACAGGCCTGAACTGAATTGGCTCCTATAGAATCTGAGCCAGAGTAACGTCAGAGCTTTGCTCTAGACCTGTAGAACTTGATACCAGGGCCTAATAGGTCCTGAATATAAACCTGAATCTAATCGGGTCCAGTAACTTGGAATAGGCCCTGAATAGGTAACTCTAGATTGCCTTAATACTTGTCTCAAATAAATCAGGCCCAATAGTAATCGGAGCAAAATGCAGGTCTTGAAGTGCTTAATAACAGGCCTGAACTGAATGGGCTCCTATAGAATCTTTGCTCTGGACCTCTAGAACCTGATACCAAGGTGTAACTAGGCCCTAAACACAAGCCTATTAGTAATCGGGCCCACTTACTTAGAAACTGATGTTGTAGGCCCTTTAATATTTGGCTCAGTTGAATTAGGTTCAATAGTATTTGGACCAAAATGTAGGCCCTAAAGTGGTTAAATATAGGCCTGAACTAAATTGGATTTTATAGGATGTGAGCCAAAATATAGGTCCTGAAGTGGTTATCCTGAACATCTTGATTGACCGCCAATACGGGCCTGAATTTGATTAGCTCCGATTGGATCTGGACCAAAATATAGGTCCTAAACACCCTGATTGGACTTCAACATGGGCCCAAATTGGACTAGATCCCATCGGATCTAGGCCAAAGCTGTGGTTCCTAAAGAGGGCCAGATTTGGCCCAAATTGATTCAGGTCAAGATCTGCCAAAATGAGCTCAAGTTCAAGAAAAATCCAGAAACTCACATCACTGGTAATCTGATGTGCGCGAATCACCAAATCCAATCGATTCTTTTCGCAAAACTCTTCAATCGTCGTGTCATCAAAGGAGAATGATATTCCCCTGCTAGACAGGGCGTAGCCAGCATTCTTCGTCGTCGATTCCGGATCCGACCACACTAAATCACAAGCCAATCCATATGCTGGTATCATAGTTGGCCGAGCAATCGTGTAAATGTCATCTAGGGTCTTGAGATGTGGCGAGATTCCTCCATGCATACAGAGGATTTTGTCAAAGATCACTGCGGCGAATGGTAGGTGATTGAAAGCGCTGATAACGCTGAGCCAAACCATCTCACCGAATTTACCATACTTCATCATACATTCATCATAGAATCCATAGGTTAGAGTGGTGTTATAGTCCTCATGATTCCCTCGAATTAGATAAACATTCTTAGGATATAGACATTGAAGAGCCATTAGAAGACATGCAGTCTCCAACCCTTGAAAACCTCGATCAACATAATCGCCAAGGAAAAGATAACTGGTGACAGAAGGATGACCACATCTCAAGAGAAGGAGCCGTAAATCATGAAATTGGCCATGAAGATCGCCAACGATATGGATTGGCAGATTCTCGTCGTCGATTCTCAAGAGTGATGTCTGAGTCTTGAAGGATAGTGGAGCGTACATTGTGAGGATTCGGATATCTTCAGTGGATATGAGCACGTCTACTATTGGCATCTCTTTTTTGCTGAAAATTTTTAGCTCTATTGGGGGTCTGAATTCAAGGTCCAATTTTAAAGATCCTAGATTGCATACCTTGGTATTTCCAGAAATCTGGTCTGAATGTTGGAACCTATTATGAACAACATGGGTTCTGAATCTGAATCCCAGTATGTAGCATTCGGAGTCTGACTCTAGATATCTGTATTTTAACACCACCTTCTAGCCATTTAGATTCTGAATCCGATTTCAGAAGTTATAAATTCGAATTCAGAAGTCGTTAGTTTGGTAATTTGGTACCAATTATGTACATCTAGATTCTGAAACCCGACACGATGTTCTATGGATTCAGAATTTTTGGGACCACCTTCTAGCCACGTGGATTCTGTATCCGGTTTCACGAATTAGAAGTCAGGATTCAGAAGTCGTTAGTTTCTACTGAAGTCTATTTTCAGCCACTTAAATTCTGAGATTCCAAAACGATATCAGTTTTGTAAACATGGATTCTGAAGTCAGACACGTCCTATGAATTCAGAACCTTTAGCGTTTGGGGATCAATTTTCATCCAGATGGATACGGATTCAGAATCTCTGACTTTTGGTGTTTCCATATTATTGAGATTCGGATTCAGAGCATTGTAGTTTTGGTACTACGGATTCTTCTGAAGTCTATTTTTGCTACGTGGCCAGGCCTTCTAGATTCAGAATCTGCAATCTTTGGTACCTACTTTAGCCACATGGATTTTCAAATTTCGGAAATTACATCAAGTTTTAAGCTAAGTAGATACATGACTTTGGTACCAAGTTTGAGCCACATTTTGACACCCATTCTAAGCCACCAATTTCTACAGTACTACACATCTTACTAGGTACTGTACTTTGTGCTCCTTGACTAACCCTTTCTTCTTCAACGGAGCCGCTAGCAACCGAGCAATAAATCCCGTAAGATATTCAATCTTGCCAACCTCATTTTCCGATTCCTCTTCTTGATCGCATGGCTTCAAAAAAAAATCAATAAATTTTCACAGTTCTACAGTACACTCACATTTGTCTCAAATTCAGACATGACTAAGTTGTTTCCTAAAATTAAATTGATAGAAAATGAGATTATCGATTTTTGATGGGATCAGGGAAAAAAATAAATAAATTTGGCGCAAATTTTGGGTGGCGTGACCGAGTTCTGATTTGATATCTCGAGAGGATGGGTAGTTGGCAGTTTAAAAATTTGGATTAGTCATAACTGGTAAGCCACTAGAGTCTAGTCTAGTCTAGTCTAGACCAAGTTCTGTTTTCAGATTAAGAAAAACGCCGTTTGGCACAATGATCACATCAATCTTGATTTTGGCAATGTTTGCCACGTTGCATGTATTTGCCTGTGGAGGGAAGAAGAAGAAGGCTGGCTCTACGGCTACTGATGCTTCTAAGAGTGCTTCGAAGTCACCTGCAGCTACACCCTCATCGGCAGGTACACCGGAAAAGAAGGAAGAGAAGAAGGAGGAAAAGAAGGATGACGAGAAGAAGGAGGAGAAGAAGGAGGAGGAAAAGAAGGAGAAGTCGAAGAAGTCGGAGAAGAAGGAGGAGGAAAAGAAGGATAAGTCGAAGAAGGATGAGGAGAAGAAGGATAAATCGAAGAAGGATGAGGAGAAAAAGTCGGAGAAGGAAAAGAGTAAGAAGGATGACGATAAGGATAAAGATGATAAGAAGGATGAAGATAAAAAGGATGATGACAAAAAAGATGATGATAAGAAGGATGAGAAGAAAAAGGAATTAGAACCCCATATTACTGTGGATCATGAGGAGATGGAGTTCAAAGCGGGATCTGAGGAGCAGAAGAAGATTGTGCTCAAAAATACGCACACCAAGAAGATTATGTTTAAGATCAAGCTGTCGAACAATAATCAATACTCGTGAGTTGGCCCCTGAATTGCCTGGGAGGAGAAACGAGAAAGAGGCCCCATTTTTCAGAGTCAACCCTGTATTCGCCACTTTGGACCCTGATAAGACGGTGGATGTTGTGATCACCCATAAAGTTGGTGGTGCCAAAGAGGACAAATTGGTCATTCAGAATTCCGTGGTAACTTAGTTTTTGATAGGTTTTAGAGCTCTAATCCCAAATTTCAGTTTGCTGGAGATGAGAAGGACTTGGCGAAGACGTTCAAGGCGGTCAAGAGCACTGGTGGACAAGTGACTGTCAAATTGCTTGTCAAGTAGATTGATAATGTTGTAAATGAAGTGGTTTTTTTTTGGTTTGATTGTTTTTAAAATCGTATGATAGGGGTATCAAAATGTTCCCCATAAAATTCTGAACAAAATGAGATATTATTCGAAGGGTCAGAGGTGATACAGTACCTACAGTAGTCTATTGAAAATGTGGCTGAGGTTCGGAGGACGTACATTTCTACAGTAGTTCTACAGTACTTCTAGGGACATAACATGATATGAAATGAGTATCAAGATGTTCCCCATGAAATTCTGAACAAAATGAAGTAGTATACGATGAGTCAGGGAGAATACAGTACCCTACAGTAGTCAATTGAAGATGTGGCTGAGGATTGAAGGGTGCACATTTCTACAGTACTTCTACAGTACTTCTAGAAACATGAAATGATATGAAATAAGTATCAAAATGTTCCCCATGAAATTCTGAACAAAATGAAATGTTATACAATAGGTCAGGGGTGGCACACTACCTACAGTAGTCAATTGAAGATGTGGCTGAGGTTTTGAAGGGTGTACATTTCTACAGTACTTCTACAGTAGTTCTAGCAACACAAAATGATACATTGGGGGTATCAAAATGTTCCCCATAAAATTCTGAACAAAATTATGTATTATACGATGGGTCAGGGGTGATACAGTACCTACAGTAGTCAATTGAAGATGTGGCTGAGGTTTTGAAGGGTGTACATTTCTACAGTACTTCTACAGTAGTTCTAG
>LR548609.1:0-99818 GCA_900536415.3 Caenorhabditis sp. 38 MB-2015 | reverse complement strand
GCGTTCGTGTTTTCGGGCGTTCGGGTAGACGGGCGAACTTGCAAACGGGCGTTTCGGAAAACGGGCGAACGTTCGCTCCATTTTGCAACCTTAACCTAAAGTCAGGTACTCTATTGATTTACAGATTCAATCCAAACACTCGTCCAAAAACTTTGAAGCAGGAATTGCGGAGATTTTCAAAGAGGTTTATCTCGAATCGCCGACGTTTTTCAACTTTTTCAATCCTTCTAATAAGGACAAAAATGCGAATAAGAGTGAGTTGGGAGGGTACAAAAATTTTAACCTGTTTTAGAACCTATATCATTAACGGAACTATTGGTGTTGTCTAAATATTAGATTCTATATGTTTGTTCTGAAACAGTGAATTTTTTGAAATGTTTGCTTGATAGTGCCACACCAAACCAGTAAAGCGTCGGACACTCCATTTCTATATACACTGGTTTTCCAGACGTTTGGCTCTACGATTCGACACGTGTTCAAATCCCCGACGTTGACTACTACCATGCGTCATATGTCGAAGGATCTCGAGTAAATCAATACATTCTTGCACAAGCGCCAATGAATTCGTCGCAACAGAAGGAGTTTGTCAAAATGCTCCAACACATCAAAACCGATTCGGTTGTCGTTGTCGATGGAGCCGATGATGTTGGACAGTGAGTTTGGTGGGAAAGAAGAAACATTTTAGAGTATACATATAATTGATTTTTAAAACGGGGAAATTTTTAGAAACAAATTACTGTTTCTCGAGTTTTATATGATTTGAAATCATTTAGATGCGACAGTATTGTGTTAGTATTGATATACTTTCAAAGAATCTTCAATCAAAAAAGTTTTGGCATTTTTTGCATCATCCTAATTGAACAATTCTTTTTCAACAGATTTTCTAGAATGTTTCATTTACTTATGTTTATTGAAGAATTTTAGGATTATATGACACAATACTCTCGTATCTCTAGAAACAGTTACATTTTTCGAACAAAAGTTACTGTTTCTGAAGTTTTATATGATTTGAAACAATTTGGACACCTACTACTATAGAATTTTCAATCAAAGCGAAGTTGAAAGTATCTCAAAAGTTACCATTTTTGAATAATCGGTTACTTCTCATGTTAGCTGTTTTAGACAGTGAAACATGTTATTGGGTTTTAAACTTTAGAGTTTTGACTGAATTCTACTATATCCAACTTTTGAAACCGTTCAATACATTTTTGAAACTTTTCGCTCAAAAATAGTCTTTTTAATTTCATAGGTTGTTTTCAACTTTTTTCAAATTACCTCATTTTGGCACTTTTTTGAAAAAAATTTCATTGATGTTAAACACAATTTTTTTTAAACGAAATATTTTAGAAGTACATGAGTAACTATATCATAAATTCTCGAAACGGGAACATTTGAGAAACAAGAGCTATTTGATAAATGTTTTTAAACTTTTTTCTCAAAAAGGTTTTTTTAATTTCGTAAATTTTTTTTAACTTGTTAGTTACCTCATTTTTACCACTTTTCAAAAATTTTGTTGAGTATGAATCGGTATTAAATTTTTTTTAACTGAATATTTTAGAACTACATGACTAGCTATATCATGAATTCTCGAAACGGGAAAATTTTTGAAAAAAATGAACTATTTTACAAAAGGGGTTTTTCTGAATGGGTCTTATCACGCTGACTTCTAACAATGTTTTTATTTCAGATTCCTTGTTAACAAGAAAGAAGGTGACAAAGCTGGACTGAAAGTGTCGGTCGACAAGTCATCGGATGACCTTAGTTTGTCGTCGTTCTCCGCCAGTGGACTGAAAGATGTCAAATGTGGACGGATCAATAAATGGAGTGGAGACAAGATTAGCGAGTCTGATCTAGTCGAAGCACATGAGAAGATTCGAAAACACATTGGATGGGGACAAAAACAACCGATTGTCATTGTTTGTAAGGATGGGGCCACTAAGTGAGTTACTGTTTCAAAAGTTTTAGATGTTTTGCTGTCTTGACTATCAAAAATTTTTTAGAAGTGCCGTCTTCACTCTGATTGACATGGAGGCTGATCGTTTCCGAGATAAGGCGAGGGTTAAACTCACTGACACTCTGAAGTCTATTCGAAACTACCGGTCCAATTGTTTTGACTCGATTGAGAATTTTGAATTTGCGTGCTCGGCGATTATGGAATGGTGTAAGAAGACTAATAAAAAGTGATTTGTTTGAATAAATGGTGTTTGTGTATTTCAAAAAAAATTACTGTTTCACTGGATGAATGAAGTTTGGAGAGATAGTGAGATAACATTATGATTAAAGGGGAATTTTCGTCGTTGCTAGTTTTGTGCATTTTTCTAGCGAAGATTGGCTTTGTTGAAATTTGAAATATCATCGTTCTTCCATAATTTGAAATTAGTTTTTTGAGGAGTTATTAACTTTTTTTTGTTTTTCAAATGCAATACGATTACTTTTTGAAACAGTGAAATAGAAATAAGCAAAATGTCTCATAAGGGGTCCACTTCCCCATTTAACTTTTTTTCTGAAAATTTATAAATTACAAATACATTCTCCAAATGACACATTAAATTCAGTAAAATCAACTTTTCTCTCAAAAATTTCCGGTGAAAAAAAAAATACAGGATGTATGTTGATCAGGAGTATTAGTTCTATGAGTGTGAAAAAAAATCTTCCATGTCCATGCCTTCGCCGTCAGGATATGTCCATTCAGTTCCAGAATATGGACGTTTTCTTGGTGTCGAAGGACCATTCGAAGGACCACCAGAGCTGCTCGGCTCGTTTTGCTTCTTTGTCGAGGTTGCCTTCTTCTTTGTCGAGATTCTTTCCTCCTCCAATTCTTTGACCTTCTTTTTCTCGTCTTGAACCTCCTTCTCCAATTTTTCAACGGTCTCCTTCAATCGTTTGTTCTCCTTTTGGATCTTGCGGAGTTCCTAAAATCACTATGTAACATTAACTCTATGAGGGCATTATTACCTTCTCATTTTCTCCAACTAATCCCTTCTTTTTCTCTTCCTCAACCGCCTTCTCCAATTTTTCGACCTTCTCCTCCAAATCTTTCCCATTCTTCATCTCCTCCTCAAATCTCTTCTCCAATTCCTCCTTTTCTTTTCTCAACTTCTGGTTCTCATCCTCCAATTATTTCTTCTCCTTTTGGATCTCGCGGAGTTCCTAAAATCACTATGTAACATTAACTCTATGAGGGCATTATTACCTCTTCATTTTCTCCCATCTCTTCATCATCCATCTGGCTTTCCCAAATCGAGCGCTCCTCTTCATTTTTGATCGCTGATTCGTCTCTGTGTTTGGCGAAGTTCAGCCCTCATTGATTATAAAACCAGCGAACGAATGCTTCCATCGACGATCGGCTCGCACCCATTACCATCGACAGACAAACCGAACACTGGTGCATTCGAGCAACCATCACCAACTTTTTCGCATTAGAACATTGGTCGAATGTCGATGTGTGGATCAGAAGTGTGTGGTCAGCCAATGTGGAGAATTGATAATTGATATCACCAAACTGGCGATCAAGATCATCATCCTCCTTCAATGAGTTGAGAAGAGCAACTGCGGCACCTTGTTTGACTTGGCTGAACAGCAGCGACTTTCTAAAAAGAGAAGAAAATTTTAAAAAATTTCTATACGAATATAACCTATCAAGCAACTATCAGACATAGGTAGGTTATATTGATACTATTACGAATGTTATTATGTATTCGTAAGAATATAACCTATCAAGCAACTATCAGACATATGTAGGTTTTATTCTTACGATTACATGTTGATACTATTACGAATGTTATTATGTATTCGTAAGAATATAACCTATCAAGCAACTATCAGACATATGTAGGTTATATTTTTAAAAATTACTTGAAAGCATAAAATCTTACGTTAAATATCCCATTGTTCCCTTTGTCAGCGCGTCAGCGCCGCACCAGCAAACGGATTTGGTAAGATCCAACATTGCCGCAGTCCATCCGATTTGGACTTTCGTCCCTTCAACTTCATCGCCGAAGTAAATCTGCGCGCCGTTTTCATTTGATATGGTGACGACTCTGTTCACAGTCATCACGATTTCATGAATTGTTCCCTAAAATGGTGATATTATTCGATGTTCTTACAAACTACCACTAACCACTGGCACTATTATGTGTTGCACATCCATTTCGGCCACATCTTCTTTTGGTGTTTTTGCGAAGGGTGGGTTTTCAACGGCTTCCATGATTGTGAAAGTTGATTGTCGATTGTGGAAGTTGACCGATTGGCAATTCTCGTTGACCGATAGTTGACCGATTGGCAAATCTCTGAAATAATTTAATTTTCCGTCCAGACACTGTGAGATGAATATTGCAGTAAAGTAACAAAAGTGATATGAGCAAAGTAACAAAATCGATAGGAAAAAATACATCTCTTTTCAAAAAGTACATCTTGTCTGCTTTCTTCTACACGCATCGGACCGTTCGAAATAAAAAAAATGAAATAAAATAATATAGTTCGAGTGAAATACACACAGCTGCGCGCGTTTCGAGACCCAACACACAAACCTGCTGCACCTTTAAACCGTACTTTTTTTTTGAAAGAGAGATTATTCAATTTTTTTTAAGTCGCTTTTTACGAAGACTGAACATACCTTTTCCTACGTGTAGGCCAATGAAATAATAAATTGTTTGGTAGAGAACATTCTTTGAAGTACTTGTGAAGACGCGTGCCCTCCTGTTTTATTCGTAACCCAATTTTTATTTATTTTTTTCCCGTTAGTACATAATTATTTGTCTCATTTCCAGGTATCGAAGGTCCGCCAATTGGTTAATATGACAAGCCGAAACACCAAACGAAAAGTGGAGAAGCCGCCGAGCCCAGAAACAACAGCGGCTGATAGTATCAAAGCGTAAGCAGGCTTTTTTTTCACATTTTCACCGTTCTTTTTTTCCAAAAAAGAACCTATTCGTTTTCTAACTTAATTTTTTCCAGCCTTCTCACATGGCGACACCCCGTGCTATTGCACGTATCAACTAACGCACACGGCATTACTTTCGTAGCCAATTTGGCAAACGCACTTCGACTCTTGCACCGACCAGGATCCAAGCAGCCCTTCCAAATAAGGTTCAGTACACGGCAACTGCTCTATGATATTCTACACGTGGATTTCCACCAAAAGGTCGCCGTTGTGCAAATGCACAATATTGGGTATAAAGCCCCTACAGTGAAGTTCAAAAACGAACCAATTGTGCAACCCTGCAACACCTGCACCAAGTATCAATCGTTGTTTTCCAATTTCGCCCCGGAAGAGGATTACAACGGTTTCGAGTCGTTCACCTGCGACCTCAACATCACCAACGATGGGCTCACCATCAACGAAAGAAAGCACATGCTCGTGAAACACCAGAAGAGACTCCACTCCATGCCAACTGGTTCGAAGAATGTCTTCTCCATTTGGCAGTTCATCTGAGCCTTTTATTTTGCCGATAGGTGCGAAAAGTGCAGAAATGTAATTTTTTATTTGCCAATCGGCAAATCGGAAGGTGCGTTCTTCGAAGCATGCATCATGAAGATCCCAAATTCCGACGTTACTGCCATTACGGCCGCTGGTGCTAGTTGCCTCCATGTGGAGTTTGAAGGGAGAGACCCGGAGTTCTTCAACACGAAGGAAATCATCGAGAGCACGGCTCTGCTCGAAAATGAACCGAAGTTCCAGAAATGGAAAAAGTAAGTTCAATCATTTTTAAAAATTTAAGAAGTAAACTATATATCGCAGGTTTGGGAAAGATGATGCGCTCCTCGAATCGGCGGCGGAAAAGAGTGACGGAGAGGACTCAAATTCCGACGACAAATGAGGAGGATGTCGTCGGAAATGAATAGTTCCTTTCAAATAAAGTTTTTTGAAAATAAAAAGAATACAATAGATAATCTTAGGAATAGCAGAATTTCCTGTATATATCTCTAGTTCGTGTTATTATTTCATACTTTTTGTTTCTAGGTATGTCTAAAAGAAATTGCCGAACAAAAAATTCTGGCGATCCGTTGCCAAAGGTGGTGAAAAAGCGAGAAGAAGAAGAAAAAGAAGAAGAAGAAGAAGAAGGAGATTACTGTGAAACCCCGTCAGAATCAGAGAGCGAAGACTCGGATGAAGACTTCGCCGTTTGTGAAGAAGAGGATGAAGAAGAGGAGGATGAAGAAGAGGAGGATGAAGAAGATGAAGATGAAGAAGAAGACGACGACGATGAAGACGACGACGATGAAGACGACGACGATGAAGACAACGACGACGATGAAGAGGAGGAAGAAATGGATGATGGTGAGTGTTTGGCTTCGTCACCACCTCACAGTAAAATATCTACTTTCAGACAATTCGATGGCACAGTGTGCCAAAGGACGCAATGTCCAATTGAGAAAGGTATTGATGCGCACCCATGGACAACAATTGCCGCAACCGGACCATTCTGATTACACCCCTCCGCGCACCGAGAGAGTTCACGGATGACGAAGAAGAAGAATGACGAAGAATGATCTCAGGGAAAATTCGCAAGCTTGCGGCATTCGGCTGTCGCAAGGTTTGCGATGTTCTTGCGTCATTTGCATAAAAAATCGCAAGTATATGATTTTTCTTAAAATTTCTACACTTATTGAGCTCTTTCTTCTGATTCACTTGTATTTCTTTTCCGTCGGATTTTTTTTTGAGAGGAGTAAGGAATTTTTGAAACTTTCTAATTATTGAAAATCTTAACTGACCTTGGACACGTAAAGTATATTTCTATTCTAAAATTGCATCATTTTTTTAAATATTTAGTTAGCACACTAAATTCATAAAAATGACCTCCTTTGTTCTGTACTTTCAAAAAAAAAATATACTGTTTCACTGGGTTTATGAAGTTGAAGAAGATAGTGAAACGACATTAAGAACGACATGGGATTGGCCTATAGAAACTCTTCAATATACTATTTTATTATTGTTTTTGTGAATTTGTTTTCTGTGTTAAAATTCACTTTTCAATTTGTTATTGTTTATAAAACTTTCGTTGTCTTTATTTTTACTACGAAGATGCTAGTAGAAGTCATGTTGATTCTGGTTTCATAGAGTTATTAGCATATTTGTTTTTCAATTTTAATACAAATTATTTTTGAAACAGTGAAATAGAAAATATCTCAAAACATCTCGGACAATCAATATTATGAAAATTATTTTTGAAATAGTAATTTTTTTGAAAGTGACTGTTTTGAAAACTTTATTTCAAAAACTTGCTTTTGCTGTTTCAATGTTTTCAGATCTTCTTACGCAAAAAAATATTCAACAATGTTCGAATTTGGAATATGACATAAGACCATAAATAGCCAGAAGTGATACCTCCAAAAAATTGGTGTGTGTTTCAAACTTTTCCACTGTTTCATTGGATTTATAAAATTTGACAGAGAAGTGAAACAACACTTTGAACTTACTTATTGTTCTTTCTGAATTTCTATTTCTAAAAAAAAGGAAGCTTTTCGATCTATCAGACGAGACAGTGAGTAAGAATGAGAGAACCAGACACTTGTAGATCGAAATATCTCAAAGTTATAGGAACTGGAAAAAAATTCACAATTTTGTGCACGTTTTATATGTTGGGGCTATAATTTTCGTTTACATATCACAAAATCGGGACAAAAATGACTTCATCTCGGATCTACATCGCTTGTCTTGTGTAATCATAGGATCTGTTCTCATCAGAGTTGCCCATTCTCAACACTGTAAAAAATTTTGAAACAGTAAACTTTATTATTTTTTTCCAAAAAATTTATTCATAAGTTAACTTTTGAAAAACACCTTGACTGCATTTCTCAAAGCTTCCACCACTTCTTCGTCACTGAAAAAAAAACAAAATATTAAAAACCAAGTAATTTTAAAAGTAAAATCCCTACTTTAATGTTGGAACATATACCGCCAATGAGGTTTTCTCGTTGACAATCAGTGATGAGTAATACATATTGCTACATACATCATCGCGATATTTTTCAGTTTTCCGGCAGGTTAAACGACCTTTCATTTGCTGGTTGACTTTCTCAACCATTTCATCGCAATTTATTTTGGTTTTTATATTCCGGCCATTGACTCCCGCTTGGTATTTATATCCAGATTGCTCGAAATGGAGCACGCCTTGCTCTTCATCTTCATGTGCTCCAAGATGGAGTACTAACTAAAAAATATGAATTAGCTTCAGAGTCTCAAGAAAGTGAATCTAACCTGCGGTTTATGTGAACCCAGTAAATCAAAAATCTTCTTCTTCGATGCTTCACTATACTCTTCAATATGGTTATATATAAACGTGACATCTTCCAATTCCATTTTCTCGATAAACTTCGATTTTTGAAGATGTCCATAAGCTAGGAGAAGAACTGTTCTACCAATGGGTTCAGCCTGAAAATCATACAAGACAATGAAAACTGTGAAAAATTTAAAAAAAAACCTTTGGTTTATGATGAACCACCTCATCTTCTTCAAGATATGTCACTTGGTCGAGTATTTCTCCTTCGCATGCTGCCTAGAAAAAATAGCTGAAATTTACACGCACAAAAGATAGGATACTTTTTATTTTTACGTGACATTCTTTTCTGTAAAATTTTTCATTTCCTAAATTTAGAGAGAAAGTTCAAGTCCAATAAGTTCTGACTGTCTATTTAGGTTTTTAGATCAAGGTGTTGCTTTGACTGAATAACGTATCTTATAGGTCTTTCTAGAAAGTAAACGGTACCTACTAAAAATAATTAAATTGTCCCGGATTGATATAGGCGTCTTGAAAATGATCCCAAAACGAAAAAAAAATGTGTCTATTTAAAAGGAGGTCTGCAGCTGATTCATTTTTCACTAAAAAGAAGGTCGAAACAGTCGTACTTACAGACATCAAAAAAATTGTAGAATTTGCCTACGAGAGCACCAAACAAGGAAAACAAAAACATTCCGCTCACTGTGCTCAATAGGTCATGTACGCTCTATCGAAGCTGTCTTTTCCATCTAAAAAAAATGAAAACTCTTATACGTTGCAAGTTTCCAAATTTTTGACCTATAATTTTTCTCGAATAGACTTGTCGGTGAAAAATCCCTCGAGGGTATTACCTAAAAAATGTGCTCTTTCATTTAAGAGCAACTTGCCAAGTCCCTCTACCCCACCTTTAAGATTGGTTTTATTCGAAGCCATAGATTCTAAAAATCAATGAAGACGTTTTATGTGATATGTATAAGGTCAGAGTGAGGAAATCAACTAACATGGCCAAAAATAAACAAGAAATTCTAGACATATCACGGTGATTTAACGCTGTCATCTGATATAGAGAGAGTGCTGAGAAATAGAGAATAAAGGCTCTTTGTTCTACTAGAAAAATTGTGGGTCTAATTGTAAGAATTCGAAAATTAATATCAAGCGTATTTGTTGAGTTAAAAATCATGAAAAAATATGTATTTCACTATTTTTGGGTGTGTTTCAAGGAACTGTACCTGAATTTCCTTCGGTTCAAACAGGTTTCTCAAAAACAAATCCTAGACTCACAATTTTAAGGAACATGTAGATCACACGAGACATGCTTTTTCTCTGCGCTCTCTTCTGTATGGCTTGGTAGCCTTATCAATATTTTACAAAAAAAATCAACAAAAATTATAATTTTAAAAATTGAGATCAATTAAGAGGACATTTTTTTTAATCTTGGAATTTCATTTTTGAGGCATACATCTTGTACCAGTTATTGATTTTCTGGTATCCTTATTCCTAACAAGGGAGGTTCAACTACTCCCCATCTTAACTTTTGACGAAACTTGGTATACCTATTAATTTGGACCTCCTGATCAAAAACGTGTATGTAACTTTTTACCTTCGGCTCTCTGAAAAAAGTTATAACTCGAAAAATCACCTGAATTCCTTTGCAAAAAAGACAAAAATAAAATTAATTTAAAAACGTGAACATTTTGTTTTTTTGTGTATTTTATAAAGGAGTTTTAATAGTGATAAATAAAACCATAAGATTTTCTAACTTTTTTCAGAGAATCGAGGGAAAAAGTTGAAAACGGAATGTTGATCAGGAGGTCCAATCTAGTAGGTATAGTAGTTGAACCTCCCTTGTAAGTTGGAACCCTTTTGTTATCATTCTAGGACCCCTAGGACCCCCTAAAGTTATGAAATAGAGTTGAACTATACCAAAAACTCACTCCAATCATCCTACTGATCAACACACAATCAATCTCCTAGAACAAACCAACATTTTTCAAGAGAAACAGATAGGAATCACAGTGTAATAAGTGACCTTCTCTTGTTGAACACCATTTTTTTTTGAAAAAAAATAATTTATTGAAACTTATAAACCGTATGTTAACACGAATCTTGTTGTTGAAGGATATGGTTGATTGCAGTGCGCAAAGCTTGCGCGACATTCTCTTTGGAGCATTCGCCGCTGAAAATCAATATTTGTATAATTGGGGACCCTAAAATAGATAATTAGGCTTACTCAAAAGGTGGGACATGGACGAAAAGTGACTTGGATGCATCTTTGTTTAGCGATAGGAAATATGAGAATCCGCAGAGGTATCTTCCTGGATCTTCAGATTTCTCGCAAATCAATTTATTGTACTTCACCCCATCATATCCTAGTTCTTGATTAACGTAGAGAGCAAGTTCAGCACAATCGATAGAAGATTGGAGCACAGTACCAGGTGCAACGCAAACTCCAGTCTGGTTATTTTCCGGTGTACATCCATTGACATCATCCGCGCAGTATCCATCGGAGAATGCGCATTGCTCAAACTTGATTGTATGTGGTACAGAATGCGCACCAAGATGGACAACTAACTGAAAAATACTTTTTTTATTATTTTTTTTTTATTTCCCAGTTTTGTATTCACATACATCAGGATTATGTGTCTCCCACAACTCCGGCACTTTCTTGCTCACTTCATCATAAGCCACAGTAATCTTGTGCAGTTCGAAAGTGACCCCACAGATGCCATTTTGTTCCAACTCATCGATGAGGATTGATGAGGGGTTTTCGGCAAAGTCTCGGAATGGTCCAAAGCCAGTGACGACTACTCTTTTGGTTTTGAGTTTTGTCATTTGGAACTGGAAATAGGGGAATTATGAAGAAGACGGTTTACTAAGGTGAAAAAAAAAACTTACGATTGGTGGCCGGACATCTTGACTAAAAGTCAATTGATCCATGACTTCTCCTTCGCATGCGACCTGGAGAAAAATAGATAATATGATGAGTCATATTAAACTTCGTTAGAATGGCAACCTTCCAACATAACTCTGCTAGTTCTGAATTGTGTTAAATCTCCATAAAGTGAATTCTGGCAAAACCTGATCACAGATTCTTGATCAGCGTGTGAAGATCTATAGAATGTTTCAATCCAAGTTCGTCATGAAAAATTTGGTTTTTGCGAAAATAAATGGAATTTTTTGAAAACTTCCAGAAACCCATTAGGTTTCAATTGTTCAGTAGGTCAAAAATAAACAGTCAAATTTTTTCGAACACATTTTTACTGTTTTACAAGAGATTTTTTGTCAAAAATGAGTGTTCCAAGGGTTCTTTTCATGCCGAAGAACCCTCTACTACAGAAAAAACAAATTGGAGGAGAAAATTGACATTTTTGAATCATAATTTTTATAGTTTGACCCGTAGGTTTTTATTTTTCAAATCAAAATCATCCAAAATCTACAATGAGACCAAATTAATATAAAATTCTCAATAGAGCGCTGATGACCTATCAAAGTTAGGGTCATAGGAAAAGGTATCAATCCTCATGTCTTAAAGGAGTGGTTTTTCTTTGCTGAAAAATAAATGCGCAATTTGTCGTCATCGTGTGTGCGTAAAGTGAGTGCACAACGTTTTAAAAACAAAACAAGAAATTTCGAAAAAAAAAGTTGTTCACAATAGAGCACAATTTCTCCTTCATCTTTAATAATTGTGCTCAGCAAAAAAAATCTGAAAATTCAGCTACTAGAGCAGGTGAACCAAGATATTGCTGAGTGGGTTATGTGTGCTCTATCGAAATTCTCTGTTTCTTTCTTTCTCTCTGTTTTCAACACACACTCACAATTGTTCGTAAAGTTCGGTGTTTGCAGATTCAAAAAAACTTGATGACTTGATTTTTTATGGCCCGACCTGATGTGAAAAGTTCCCTTTAAAAATACTTTTTTGTATATAGTGATGCTTCTAAGGTATTGATACCCATTTTACTATCGAAAAACCGGCCATACGTACTTCAGAGCTTGTAAACCTGCTATTATCAATGGAGCACGTTTCACCTATTGAAGCTTGATTTATTTTTTTCATTATACTTCTCTGCGTCTCTTTCTCTATTTTCTCTCTCATTCTCGTACACAAACAATTTTTTTTTTAAAACAATAAAATGTTCAAAATTCACTCACCCCAATCATTTGTTCCTTCTTTTCCTATTAGTTCTGAAACAACAAAAAATAAAATAAAAATGAACGGAACAGACAGATAAGTCACAATGTTTCATCGAAAAAGTGTAAAAAGGAACTAGAATGTCCTTTCGTCGAAAAGAAAGAATTATTTGAACCAGGTCTGGCTGAAAATGTTTCATTCCGACAAAAAAAACAAAAAAAATAAAAAAAGGAGAAATGTCACTATGGAGTGTTGTTTGTATAATATACATAGTATCAGTGGGGAATGAGAGAAACAGAGACAAATGGGAAATGGGGGTTGAAAAATGATTCTAGGATAGGTTTTTTAAATTTGAAAAAAAATGTAGGAATTTCGAAGTTTGTTGAAAACTGGAGATTAACTATTAAAAAAATATATATAGAATAGAACCATTTTTATTTTTGGCAACCATCGAGGAATCTACTTTTAAAATTGTGCTCAAACTTTTTTTGGTCAAGAAATTTTTACAAAATTTGATAAAAATTGATTCATCTACAAAAAACAGAGCTGTTGAAATGGAATGTACCCCAGATGGGCTTCCCAGATTAACTGGGAAGAATGAGTAAATTTTATCACGTGGGAAATTCAAAATAAACATTACCATCTCATGGGAGCCCAGGTGGGCTTTCTTTTTTCTTTCATTTCTTAAAAAAACACTAATTTTTTCATGAAATGAACAAAAAAACGACCAATACGTCAGAAAAAGAAATAGAAACGTGAACTTTTTCGAAAATTTACAAAAAAAAATTTCCCAACTGGGAAAGCCCAGCCCACCCCAGTTTATCTGGTCATTTCTTGAAGTGGGATGGGATGGAATGGGCATTTCTATCTGGGCTATCTGGAGCCCACATTTTTCCCATTTCGACAGCTCTGACAAAACATGATAAAATAGAAAAAGTGTGGATCGCGTTTGAATGAATTCTTATTTTATTTTTTTTAAACTTTTTTCGTTGTTTTTTTTCAGTCTATATATATGTTGAATCTGGCAACTGGGCTGCCTGTCCTCCCGAACGTGTAAATTGGTAAGCTATATCTTTACACAAAACCACTGATGTGATTTCTGAGAATCTCTGATATCTCATCTTTTAGACACATTTCGTTTCTTTCCGAGAAACTTAACCAATTATGAATTATCATTCATAGCAACCGGGTATTCTGTTTGGTCATGTTCTTCTGTTTTTTTTTACTCTGAGTGAATTCTTTGATCTGGCACTCAAAATAAATAGAACCTTTTTGTATAACTCTCGAACGATTTTTTATCGAAAAGTCTAGTTCTCGAGAAAACTTTATTTGGAAAAAAAGAAATTAGGAAACTTTCCACGTATGGGTTTGAAAATTAACAAATTTCTAACTTTGGAGGCAAATTGTTAGTTTTTTTTTGACCAAACGTTTTCACAAGATAACTTTTAAAATAAAATGTGAAGATCCTGGGCAAGATTTATGTCTTCTCGTAGAACATAATTTTATTCATAAAAAAATGAATTGAGAATTAACAAAATTATGAGAATATATAGGTCATGGATCTAGCGTATTTTGACGTTCTGTTTGAACTAGTTTCAATCAAACTTTAATTTGCAAAACAAAATCGCTAATTGTAAGACTAATCAATTTTCAAAATGTTGTATTTATACCACATTACAAAAGAGATATGTAATTTTTTAGCCTGTTATTTCCGGTGTTCTCAGAATTTTATTTCAAAAACAGATGTTCCAAGAATTGCTCGCACTCACTCTACTCACGATTTCAGGAAAATATGGAGTTTTTCGACGAGAAGTATATCATTTCATAGATTTTGATACGCTGAACAAGAATCCGTAACCAATTTTTGGCAACCACATTTCTGATGCTTAGAATTGTGCCCCAAAATTTTCTCAGAGAACGTGAATTTTATCTTCAAATTTTTGATTTTTTTTTTAATTGAACGACTGTCCCAAAGGGTTCTTGGGCATGAAAAGAAACCCTGAAACATTCATTTTTGACAAAAAATCACTGTAACACAGTGAAAATATGTTCGAAAAAAATCAACCTACAAAATTTTTGAAACTTGTATTTTTTGCAATGCGTTCATTTTTGAACTATTGAAAATAACTTGAAGACATTTTCGCAAACCCAAATATTTTCATGAAGAATTTTGATTGAAACAATAAACTTTGTTAGATTGATAACCTTTCTTTGCTATTTCTGAAATGTGTAAAATCTCCATAAAGAGAATTCTGGCTAGCAAAAACTGATCACGGATTCTTGATCAGCGTCTCAAAATCTATATACCTATATCTCTTCAAAAAAGTCCTTGCTGGTGGGTTATATGCGCTCTATTGAAACCGTGTTTTTTTGTTTTCAACATACAAAATGTATGATGCAATTTTGCAATTCTAAGTTTTTTGATTATTTTTCTAAAAACCGTGAAAATGTATATTATGTACATATTTCTACCAATCATACATCATGATCTTCAACTTCTACAAATTGATCTCATCTCATCTACAGTACCCTTTTCCATTTCGATCCCTCATTTTTCCTCATTTTCTTATCGTTTTTCCTCTCTTCAACCCGTTTTGTTCTTTTCTTTTCTCTTTTTTCACCCCCTGCCAGGTTTTGTCATTTACATTTTCATTCTCACAAATGTTTTCACCTTTTTTGCTAAACTGTTTTATATTCAAAACATTCCCCCTTTCTAATCAAACATGTTCCTTTAAACAAAAGCGAAAAAGTGTCTTTTGCTTTATATATTTACTCACATTCCGTTGAATTATCATCATCTCTTTCTTCGTCTATCAGAGGGCTCCTCCCGTTTCGCGTTTCGTAAATATACAAATATTTTTGTCTGTGCTCTGTGCCTGTACACTTTTCTGTGCTCTTCGATGACTCGTGACTTCACGATTTGCTTTCTACTCTCTTCAAGTGTTCTTTTTATCATTTTTCTTGTTTTTCAACATTGAGAAATCGTATTTTTCGCTTTTTTAGTTTTAGTTAGAAAATTGTAAGTAAGTTACGCTGACTGCCAAAACATTAATTCCAAAACTTCAAAAATGTGCTAGTTATTCAACCAGGTATGTGATCTTTAATCAAACGTAATAACAGGTGAAAATTATTCGAAAAAATTTCAACAATTCGTAGAAAACTATTTTCGATCTTTCGCCAATTATTTCATTTAGTTAAAGCAACACGCTAATCTAAAGTCGATACCAATAAAAATGGGCAAAATCTATTGGAAATTGGAGATCCCAAGATGTGAAATCACAATATTTTCAGCTATTAACTTTCCAGGTAAAATCTGTTTAAAATTACCTACGAAAATTTTCATTTTCACGTGAACCTTTTTGTATTAGCATCCGAATGGAAATTTGAATTTTAAAAAGATCCATCTTTTTGAAACGTGTGCTTTAAAATTCATTATGGCTGAAACTCACATGGCTGAAAATGTTGTGATTTCATATTTTGGGATAATATTATTGGCAGTGTTTATTTCAATTTCCAAAAGTTTGGTCAATTTTTAGCTTAGGTTGTTTTTTCAACATCAATAATGGTTAAAGGGGGGGGGGTAAAGGGAAAAAATAAGTGGATCTTAAAACAAAGAGAACCCTCGGAATAGTGAAACCTCCAAGGGAACTTTTACCGATAAAGTTTGAAAATTCCACGTAGAATTTTCAACTTTGACCTGAAATTTCTCGAATACCAGGCTTTTCGGTAAAAATTCCTTTGGTGGTTTTACTATTCCGAAGGTGCCCTTTCTTTTAAAAATTTAAAAATTATACCTATTTTTTCCCTTTACCCCCCCCCCCTTTAACTACATAAAAGCTATACATCATCCATTAAAAAGTTTCGGCATACACTTTTGAGATTCGTGGAGTCGTAATCATATGACAGATAACACAAGCATTATGCAAGTTTTTTTTATTATCAGGTTCTACATATATTTCAAGAAACTAAACCCGATTTGATTCTTAACAAGTTTCCCGGATTATCACAAAGAAAAGGAAACAGAGTTTCAGTTTTTGGTTTTTACCCAAAACAAAGATAAGATATGAAACATGATTCACACTATTAGACGAGATAAATCTAATTTCGCTTAGGACGGATTTTCCCTCGAGATTATTCGGAAAATAGTACCAGAAAACATGATCATCCAGTTTGAATTCTGAACAAGCCAGTTTTCTTTTGTTGTACAACATTGAGTTGAATCTCTACAACTCCACATAGAGTTATTAAGATTTCAAAAAAAAGTCAAAATAACATTTAAAAGAGGACTGCGAGATAATTGCATGTTTTATTTGTTTTTAAAGTTTGTGTTCTAATTTCAGTATTCCCGTTTACCAAAAAAATCAAAAATGTTTGGTGTGTGAGCACAAAATAAGCCAAAACATATGGGTTATGTGTGCTCTATCGGAATTTTCCATTGTCGCACAACCATATTATTTGAAAGATTCCTTCTGAGCTGAACATGTTATATAAAATACATTCTCTACTATCGAATTTGTTCTCGTTAGCATAATAAAAATGACCAAACGTTGATTGGACCCCCAAAATTCAAAAATCTCGTTCAAACAGATTTGCGCGTCGAATGTAATGTTTGTTGTCAGTTACAGTAAATTTCAACTAAAATTCTTTGGAAAAATGGAAGACAACCTTTTATGAACCCTGATGTCATGCGAATAACATTACAACTTTTCAAGCTAATTTCGTTTTTCAATGAATGAATAAGAAGTCCTGAAAAAGAAATAAAAAATTTTAATTTTCATTGGAGCACACTTGCTCACGTGGACTTTTTCGAATTTCCAGATCACAAAACCTTTTTTGCTCAACTCAGAAGGGATCTTCAAAGACATGGAAAAGTGAAAGAAACAAGCTTGTTTGCTCTACTGAGAAAAACAATTCGTTTGGTTTCGTTTCGGTTTTGTGAACATTTACGTCAAGTTGTGTGTTATGTGTGCAAACACGACAAAAATGCGTCAATTTAAGGCGCCGATATTGAGAACTCATGGGAAGATGAATAAAAATGTTGTAACAACTAAAAAAAATACTTCCAACTATCTAGGTGTATTTAACTTCTTTCTTTCGAAATCATGAACATTCCTCTTGCACTTTTTTTGTCGCATTTCTCGAAGAATTCTCTTTATCATCAACAATTAGTCGTGTAATCACCCAATGTCATTGACCCACTTCAATCGATCATTTCCCAATTTCTCGCGCTTATCATATGTATATCTCCTTCTAAATATCCGGGTCAACAACCCAATTAATTTTATCATTATCAATCGGGCGGGCGGGATTCCTTCTCCGCCTCTATCCGCCTTCTATGTATTTCTAAATTCCAATTCAGGTCATTCGTTAATCTAACATCACAATCTCCGCCAGCAGTCAAACACACTGATACCATCTTCTTCTTCACCGGTCGACCTTCAAACTTCTCCTTCTCCTAGGCAGAAGAAGGAGAAGGGCGGGACTGTTATTATTCTCTTCTTCTTCTTCACTATTACTACTATTGTTTTGGCCATATCGTGTCCGTCTCGTGATATATATTTTCAGTCAGAAGGTAAGCAACGAAAAAAGAGTCTTCTGATCTTTGGTGATTCAGCTGTATGATTGTATTTTGTGTGTGAAAACTCATAAAGCTAGGTTACCAAAGCTTGGCGGACTTTTTTATTTTTTTTCACTTGGGGGGGGGGTCTACAATTTTTCCAAACTTTGATTCAAATCGGCGATGATGTCGGCGGCGTTCTCGATTCCAACACTGAAAATAGAACAAGTTGTGCGCTGGATGGGAGAATGAAATTTGGAACCGCTTAAAGGAGATACCTAGCCAATTTAGAAAAAAATGTTTTGAGTACTGTTTGTGAACATTTTCGTCAAGTTAAGTGTTTTGTGTGCAAAACTCGGACGGGTAACTTGTGAAATTTGCGGAGGGGTTGTTAACTTTTAGAATGTTGATAATATGTATATAGGCAGAAAAAATAGGCTTACAGTATGCTTGTTTTTCGCTTCAAGATATCTTTTTCAAAAAGGGTTGCTCCTTGAAACAAACAAGAGAAACATTCAAGGCGCACAACACTTTCCAGAAATATTTCGAAGCAACAAAGACGTTTGAATATTTTTTGCTCATATAATAGAAGGAAAGGGGTTCTCTTTTTTTCATGGGAGGGTACTTAACTTTTTTCCATTTTCGAAGGTTATTAATATGTGGGGTCGTCTCAGCTACTTTAGAAAGGTGGATATAAAAAAAACACTTCTCACAATGTGAAAACTCTTGAGAAAATATATGGAATTATTTTATCGACTCAATACTGCGCAAGGTTATCATCTGGGTATGAAAATTTAAGTTCACAGCATATTTTCAGAAACCAGGGTGCTTTAACCATCAGAATTTCATTCTAACACCACACACTTGTGAACCGATCGAGAAGATCTGAGATCTGTACCATACCAGTAAGGTCTCTATCGATTTTTTGTCCCATTCTATCTTTTTACCTGAAACGTAGAAGCCCTGGCGGAACAGTGGCGCCGGTTGGATCACGAAGAAGTTGAGCGCCATGCGACATTGAGAGTGGATGTTCGATGAGACATTCAGTTCCTCCAAGTGAGACAGCGTGGATGACAAGTTTCAGATTCTGCAAGCAATCATATTGCGTAACGTGTATTAGGTCAGACAGACACGTGGTAAAGGTTGATCTTTATCAATTTTGGGTGATGTCAGGAAGGAGGGAGAGGTCACTTGTTTGTGGAGATGGATTAATGAGGTAGTACTTTCCTGATCATCATAATATATTTTTCATCCGCCACAATTTTTTTTGAGTAAAGTTGTATTGTCTATTCTGATTTTTTACTCTCATCGCATTTAGACGAGATAGTGGGTAACAAATAGAGAATCAGACATTTTTAGATCAAAAAATCTCGGAACATTTTTAAAACCCGTCAATCTGCGCTAGATTTGGTATCAAGAAAAGTACATGTCACAAAAATCACGAGTGATGTAGTGAAAACTTGTTCTTATGTCAAGTTTTTATCAATCTCTATGTTTCCATTCGTAAGTTCCCTGTGACACGTGGCAAATTCAGAATATACATGACGTGGATAATACCAAAATGACTCACTTCAATAAACTTGATAGCATTCTCCGCAGTTCCGACATCAAATGCAATCATCCCCGCAAACTGCTTCATTGTTTCAGCCGCAAATTTATGCCCTGGATGAGATTTTAATCCCGGGTAGTAGACCTTTTCAACTTTCTTGTGAGCCTCCAAGAACTCTGCGATTGTCTGCGCATTTTGCGAGATTCGATCAACACGGAGAGCAAGAGTTTTAAGACCGCGTGTGAGGAGAGCAGCATCGTATGGTGACTGAAAATTTTAGACTGTTTTAGATTATTATTATTATCATTTTTATTTTTTGAAAATCAGTTACCAATGAGGATCCAGTTGTCAGTTGTTGCAATTTCAACGCCTTCCAATCATCATACGATTTTGTGGTGACACATCCAGCAATAACATCAGTGTGTCCACCAATGTACTTTGAGCTGCACAATTTTTCAATACTACAACACTCTGAGATAATATCTTACCAACTATGCAATGAAAAATCCGCACCAAGAGTGATTGGTTGAATATTATAAGGTGAACTGAATGTTGCATCAATGCAGGTTTTGAGCCCATGTTTTTTAGCAACAGCCAAAGTCCCAAGAATATCTGGAACAGCCATGGAAGGATTCGCAATTGTTTCAAAGTAGATCAATTTTGTGTTAGGTCTTATCGCATTCTCAACAGCCTGCGCGAAGTGATCCTCTTTTTCCACATTGATAAATGTCACCTCAACTCCAAACCTTTTCAAAGTCTCGTTGATAAAACTAGAAGTTCCACTATATATGGGCGACATAGTTATCTAAACAGAATTTGTCTATTTATTTTTTTTTAGTCACATATGTTCATACCAAGTGAGATCCAGTATGAAGAAATTCAAGAAAAACCGCTGAAATTGCAGCAAGACCAGAGTTATAGACCAATGTTCCAGCTCCTTTCTCAATCTCGTTGATGACAACTTCAACGTTTTCAGTGGTTGGATTTCCACATCGACGGTAGACAAAGTTAGATCCCTGATAATGAGAATTATTGGATGAAATTTTTAAAAGAAAAACATACATGATTATCCTCATTGAATTGCTCAACAGTTTTGAATCGATAAGTGCTCGAATGATAGATCGGAGTTACGACTGGATCCACATTCGCCAATGGTTTTGCGTGTGATGCACTGATTCTGGTGTCCAGGTGAAGATTATCAAATCTAAAGGAAGAATATATAATTTTTTTAAATAAATTTTTAAAGATTTTACTTACTCATCTCCTAATCGGTCCTTTGCTTCGTTTGTTCCAACTGGCCAATTAAAACTAAAATTAAATTTCAAAAAAAAGAAAATAAAGTCAAACCAAAAGAATAAACTCACCTCATGTTTGCAATTTTTCGTCGATAATGAAACAACGTTATCAAGATGACAAACTATGATAAAACATATATATAGAAAAACAAAAAATATGTACACTGATAAAGAAATAACATAGGTCAATTTGTAATGCTTTGTACATATGTTGCTAACTTGTTTCGAGACTTTTTAGCGATAAAAGCAGATTTTTCTGTTCATTGTATTGATTCATTTTCAGTAGCCTGGCTCAGAATTTCAAATATCTACATATTCTGTTTTTCTGATCGTGTTTTAGACCAAATTTCATCAGAAAACATGGCTTTTTATCAATTCTCATAACATCAAAAAATGATTTTTGGAACGATTTGGCATTGAAAAATATCAATGATGTAATTTTGGTTATTTTGAATCAGAAATTTTCTGATAAAAATACCAGACAAAGTTCGGTATTTTCTATACCAAAACAAAGGAATTTCATCGGATTATTGATGTCAAATTCATTTTCTTCTGGTTAGAATACCCTAGTACACTTGTTTATAAGTTATTTCAACATTTTTAAGCATGGGAACTCCCTGAAAAGTCTAGTTTTCGAGACAATTTTATTTGAAAAAAGAAATTTGGAAAACCCACATTTGAAGTATTTTGATTTTTTTTGTTGATAATTTATGAAACTCTAATAAAAATATTCACTCTCTTAACTTATAACTTTTCCAATCCTTGTTTCAAGTCAGCAATGATGTCATCCACGTTTTCGATGCCAACGCTAAAACGTAGAACTCCTGGTCCAACTTTGGCACCATTCGGATCGTTGACTTTCTCATCATCACCTGACATTGAGTATGGATGTTGGATGAGACATTCGGTTCCACCAAGTGATACTGCGTGGATGATAATTTTCAGGCTCTCAATGAGTTTGACAGCGTTATCTGGAGTTCCAACATCAAATGCAATCATCCCCGCGAACTGCTTCATTGTTTCAGCCGCAAATTTATGGCCTGGATGAGATTTCAACCCTGGATAGTAGACCTTCTCAATTTTGTTGTGAGCCTCCAAGAATTCTGCGATTGTCTGTGCATTTTGCGAGATTCGATCAACACGAAGAGCAAGAGTTTTGAGACCGCGTGTGAGAAGAGCCGCATCGTGTGGGGACTGAAAATTTCAGACTGTTTTAGATTACTTTCAGGTTTTTGTTACCAATGACGATCCAGTTGTGAACTGTTGAAGTTTCAAGGATTGACAATCTTCAAGAGATTTTGTTGTAACACATCCAGCAATTACATCAGAATGTCCGCCGATATATTTTGAACTGAACATGATTTGGTTTTTTTGTTATATAGTTTTCGAGAAAAAACTCTTACCAACTATGCATCGAATAATCCGCACCGAGAGTTATTGGTTGAATATTATAAGGAGAACTGAATGTTGCATCAATACAGGTTTTGATCCCATGTTTTTTGGCAACAGCCAAAGTCCCAAGAATATCCGGAACAGCCATAGAAGGATTAGCAATAGTTTCGAAGAATATCAATTTTGTATTAGACCTGATCGCATTCTCAACAGCCTTTGCAAAATCCTCCTCCTTATCTGCATTCACAAATGTCACCTCAACACCAAACTTTGTCAAAGTCTCATTGATAAAACCAGAAGTTCCAAAATAGATCGGAGTCATGGCAATCTAAATACTTAACCGAGGTGAGTGATATTTTCGCATTTTCTAATTTTTACCAAGTGAGCTCCAGCATGAAGAGAGTGCAAAAAAACGGCGGAAAGAGCAGCAAGACCGGAGCCATAGAGTAAGGTTCCAGCTCCTTTCTCAATCTCGTTGATGATGACTTCAACGTTTTCAGTGGTTGGATTTCCTTCACGACGATAAACAAAATTAGAGCCCTGAGATGTGATAAAGTTGTTGATGTTTGGTGACAAATTTTCATTGGTTTATTCTTATTTTCAAGTTTCATAAAGGTTTTTAAAATTATCTTCACTTGAAGGTCCTGTACCCAATATACGCCTAAAATTTTCAGATGTAATTGGGTACAAGTCCTTTGAAGTCCCAAAAAAAAAAAAAAAAATCACTTCTTGGAAAGGTTGAAAATCTCTGATTTTTATCTATTATTTCATTGTTTCAAACTACATAAATTTTCCCGTTGGATCAGTAATGCGATGTCCAAAGCTGAAAAATCTGAAAAATCAGCGAAAAAAAACGTTCAAAGCACTCTCTCTGTTTCACACACTATTTCGTTCAATCGCTTCGAGACCTCGTACAGTACTCTCGAGAGAGTGTGTGGAACAGAGAGAATCAGGCGGATGCTTTGAACGTTTTTTTTCGCTGATTTTTCGGTTTTTTTCAGCTTTGGACATCGCATAAATAAATAAGGTCTTGGGTAAGATAATATTTTTTTAAATATTTTCTTGAAATATTTTCTATGAAATATTATTTTTCAACTATTCAAAAACACTTACATGGTTGAAGTCATTGAATTGCTTAACAGTTTTGAATCGATAAGTGCTTGAATGATAGATCGGAGTTACAACTGGATCCACATTTGCCAATGGTTTTGCGTGTGATGCAATAATTTTTGTGTCCAAATGAAGATTGTCGAATCTGGAAAAGATTCTCCTCACTGAAATCTATTAGAAATGAACACTTACTCTTCTCCTAATCGTTCCCTAGTCTCATTACTTCCAACAGGCCAATTGAAGCTGAAAAACCTATTGAAAATCAAAAAATCAAGAACCCCACCTCATGGTCGAAAAAAATTTTCTGTGATAATGAGAACGTGTTATCTTCAACATCAAAAACGAAATAGCACTTTACAGTTTTATCTAATATAGCAAAGACATGCAGAAAAACAGAAAAAAGGGATGATATCATAAATCAATTTTCAGTGGTTTACTAGTAAATTCGCGTGTTTCTCGATCCAAATCTTTCCATTCTTTGATGATTCGTACAGCTGCATTCAATTTTGGCTCTTTTGTCAATGGATTATTACACAAATCGATAGTTTTCGCATTCGTTTTACTTTCATCATTACACCAAGTTTCACACCATAACCATTCTTGAGGTAGCGATTTGATCGGTATATGACGAATCATATAATTCGGCAAATCCTGTAATTATTCTTGAGTTTATCGAGTAAGAAAGCGCTTCTCAATACCTGATCCAAGTTAGCCAAGCTGTTCGGATCTGCTGATAACATGTGATATTGCGCGCGAAGTTTGTCACCAGCTGCCATTTTCCGGAACTGTTTCAAATCGACAACGTATAAAGCGCTAATGTGATATGTTCTTCCTCCCATCACATGGCTCCAATAATCCGACTTCCAAAAACGAAAACCATCCATCTCTTTTCGACTATCACAGAAGGGAACATATCTGGAAGTCGATAGATTTATTGTTGTTTGTACATGATTTGGCACGGAAACGTTCGGAAACTTTACTAATAATTTGATTTCTGACTATTTATCAGGGTTGTATCCTGTATTGCGTACTTTGTAAATATTAGTCTGATAAGAACTTGATAAGTGTAAAAGGTTAACACTGACCAGACAATTAAAAAGTGTTACATATTTTTGTACAGAAAGGCTTCCGGAATTCAAAAAAATTCAACTAACCCATATGGTGCTCCTTCCAGATCATATTTCATCAACTCATTTAAATCTGCTCGAACAACTTGATCCGCATCAACAAAAATAATCTTATCAACATTCAACGGGAAAAGAACATCCAGGAACAAAATCTGAAAATTATTCGCTTCATATTTTTCCACAAAAACTAAATCTACCTTATACCCCCACATAATTCTCTGTTTTTCCGTCTGCTTGTTCAACCATTTCGGCCATCTATATTCAACAAAATTGACATTGAACCCATATTTACGCGCCAAATCCGGTATACTTTGTTTGAATTCAGGTGATGCATAGTTTTTGAGTAACCAAAAAGTTATTTTTTTCGACTTCGTATTTTTCATCACTGATAACATCATAATTTTGATAAACCTGAATGTTTCACGAAATTAATAATTTCAAAAAGAACCCCCACCTTTCGTATAAATGTCCAGATGCTAGTGAAAACACATTTATCTCGTCTGAAGTAGCAACACCGTCAGAAGCGAATCCCGCTAAATAACGTTTTACTTTATCGAAAAACGAAACGTATTCATCGTCAGATGAAGTAGTTTCAGACGTTTTATTGACTTCAATTCTCAAAAAACGGCCATTCAGGGAATCTAAAAAATTATATATCAATGTTCCACTTGTGTATATTTTACTGACCTATCACAACTTCTTGATCAAACACGGATTTCCCGTCAATTGCAGAAATCGTATCACCATTCAACACCTTCAAATTCCACATTCCAGGATTAGCCTGTAAGTAAAACATATTACATCTTCTTCCGATGTATCCTGGTAAACAGAAGACCTACTTTCAATTGGAAATAGCCGAAATTCTCCATTACAATAGTATCATAGTTGATGTTTTTCGTACTATCTTGTACTTCAATTTGTGTTCCACTCGCTGGATAACCAAACTTATTCGAACAAGTTCCTTCGATCAACAAATTTTCGAGGGAATATCCTGCATTGATTCTTGGTTTATTCTGCAAACATTGAAAATAATTTTTAGACATTCCAAAATATGACTTTTCTCTGAATCCGTACGTTTCACAAATTTGACAAATTAAAATTGAAGAAAGTAACGTCGTTGAACCAATTATAGAATTTACATATATATAACAATTCCCCAGTTTTCTCAAAATAATAATCAAATAATCAAAACTCGCCGATTCAATCAGAATATTATCCAAATCATAGTTGGCTGTTTGTAACTCAATCATCCATGAATCATGTGTTATCATACCAAGTGTCATCAACTGTTTCTTCGGTAAATGGTCGAAATGAGCATAAGATTTTCTGATACTTCCATTCTCTTCGAAAATTAACTCGTTTGCAATCACATATCGGTAGAATCTATCGATTGGCAGACTTGATAAACTTGGTTCTGGATTGAAAATAAGCTGAAAAATTAATCAGCTTGTGGCACATCAATATTTTGAACATTTACTTACCCTTATTTCACAATTGAAAGTGTCTCTGATCAACTGAACAATAGAAATGAGGTATTGTGACTCCCGACTTGTTGGATTGACTACCCATGTGATGGACAGCTTTGGCGAGTTTTCAAGAGTCTCCTTGACCAGAACACCTTTTCCGGCTCGACGAGATATTCGATTTTCTTTGACATATTGATAGAAAATCGAAGAAAACTCCAAGATATTTTCAGTGTTGATCCGATTTTTCAACAGAACTTTGAAGATCAATTCAAAATCTTGTCGTTTCAACAATTCTTCTGATTTCAGTGGGCCGAAAACCAGAGAATTCACAACAATTGCCGTACTTCCTGGAGTAATTCCAACTATATCATTAAGCTCCTTCTCACAATTCAAATCCAGTTCTTCGTCTTCAGTGCATCCGGTGTTCGAAATCAAAGCGACCTAGAAAGTAGCTTTTGAATATTTTCAACTAACAATTATGTGTTTTTTGTTCAAAGTTAGAAGCTATCCTTTTAATAGAGACACACGTACCTTATATTTCTGTCCGATCCAATTCGTAATTTTCCCCGCATATTGTCGTAAATATGTATTTTGAAAATCCCCGACTATCCAGATCACAATCGGCTAAAAAAAAATTATGAAGTTATATTTTTCAATGCAAAAAAGCTTACCGATTTCGTAGAAATGGAATATTTCACCTTTTGTAAAAGTGATGATTTCCTTGGAATTTTGAGAACTTTTTCCGAGTTCTTAGCGTCCAATATACTGAAAGTTGGATTTAAATATTGAAAAAAGGGCTCATTTTACCTGTAGTGGAGTCGTGGTAGAGGTTTAGTCAATTTATCAAGCCATTGATCTTCAATTTTCTCACTCTCATCGACCATATCATTATAAATCATGAACTGAAGACTTCTTGTTTGATGATTGATTTTCTTCATAATTTCATGCTCCAAATTTCCCAAATCTTTAATAAGTTCTCCGTTCATCATGACACGTGGGGTTTTGAACAATCCAGTCGCATTTAGAAAATCACTCGAATTTTCCGAAATAATTCCAACTCTAACAAAACGAGTTTTTTCAATGAATGATTTGGCAAAGTCGAATAGATGTTCTTCGTTTGGATTTTTTCGATCGAGCACAAAAATGAGAGTGAATATATTTTTTGCAATTGGGAGAATTTGACCTTGTTCGGTGTGAAGGATGATTCGAATTGATGGGTAGCCGTACTCATTCTCAACGTTGTTGAGATACTGAAAAAAACTTTATTTAGAAAACATACTTTATAGGTTTTTCCCTGCCTTGGTTATATTGCTCGGTTTTATTTAATAAATGGAGAAAAAATGTCATTCAAAGTTTTTCAACGTGAACTTTTCGACACATTTTTCAAATAATTATTTATTTTTGAAAAACCTAGAAATATATGAAGTAAAGATTCTATGTATGAAGTAATAAATTCGAGTTTGAACTCTAGCCTAAATTAGAAATTCCTAACCGAAAATAATGAAGCAACTGAGAATTACATATGATTTTTCTTTTTTTCTAGTTTTTATTCAACGTAAATGAACCTACCACTGGATCTCCTTTTCTATAATCAAATATCGCACTTGGTACTTCGAGTTCTGAACTAATTGAAGATAATAAACGAAGTGGATCAGTGACTCCAATTTCGAACATTCGATCCACCAATTCTTTTTCTTTTTCCAAAATATTCATCAATTCATAGATGCTCACATCATTCTCGATTTTTTTCCCATTTATTCGAAGCTCATTAGTCCCTTTTTTCAGGTCATCAAAAATCTCCGTCTTCCAGTCATCAACATTAATTTGTGACAATTTTCTCGAATGGATTGGGAAGTCTTGAATTATTTCTTTCAACGTGTCAAGAGGATTTTCCGATTCCATGATTTTTCTGGATGCTTGAACACTTAAACTTTTCATTTCCCATTGTTTGAGAGGTTTTGAGAAATCGTCGATTTTTTGAAGATGATCACGAAGAATGCTGAACTCATTTTCAAGATTTGGATGAAGTAATTTTAATTTGAGAATGTTGAGACCATGCAAATCTTTTGGATCAACTTCCTTCTCTTCATCAATTGCTTTGTATTCGGTGTTTTTCATCACAAGTTCAACGCCATAACCAGATAACGAGACCGGATCGTTTGATCGGTTCTAAAAAATCGAAAACTTTTTATAAATACAAAAAAATATCCCTACCGTGATGTGATGTCTTAAAACAAAACTTGTCAATTTTCCATTTTCAACGTATTTCTTGAGTTGTTTTATGGCAGTTCTCAATTCACTTGATCCGATTTGACCATATACTATGATCAAGTTGAAAGTTTCTTTCGAATAAATATGATCAAAATCGTATAGTTTTTCTTCGTTTCTGTCTTTCATAACAATGTTCTTAAGATTACACTCCTTCTGATCTCCATATTTGAAATACACGGGGCATATATTCGCTTCTCCAATGGTGTAATGCAGTTGGACTTTTGGTGAATATTTCCTCATGCTCATGGACAATTTCAAAAATGAAATTTGACTCGAATCAATGAGTTTCGATGCTTCCGACAAGCAGTTTTCATAATCTTCCTGGTCGTTTCCAACTGTTTCCACATTTTCCACAAAATCCCAAAAGTATTCTGGAGATTTTTCTGCAATGAATTCACTGATTTCACTTGTGATATGTGTTTGCTTCCATTTTGCATCAAGATTCACAGTGATTTGCGCCTTCGATAACAGTGCAGCCGATAATACCAGCAAAAGCGTTGATATTTTCATTCTGAAAACTCTTATATTATAAAGATTTCATCGATTGACTCACTTTGGTACTTATTTTATTGTTCGAACATTGATTTCCGTTGAAACAGATTTACAGTTCACGAAGAAAAATAAAACAACACGTGTTGTGTGTACGGTTTTGTATTCAAGGCGCATCATCAAAAGCAAACAAAGAAACATGAACATTCATTGATAAAGGTCTTGAAACGATTTTTCAAATATACTGTGTAAGTCGGAAATATTTTTTTTTTTTTGGATTTTTTGTCAGTTTTCTTTCCGCGCGGCCGCGATTTCATTTCGAAATTTTTTCAGTTTTGTGCTTGTTCGGGTGTTTCGCTCATATTTTTTCAAATCAACTCAATATCAAATATTTATTCTCATTGCTTGAAAATCTGTTTTTGAAAATCTTACGTTCCATTGTGTTTTTTGTATTTTTAGAGTAATTCTGAAACGGCAGATTTAATCTTTCAGTTTTTTCTGGAAAATATATCTCCTTACTAGATATGTATATCTCTTTGTAAAATGTTTTACTCTTTTTATCGAATCTCGTGTTCAATTTCTATTTGTTTTAAGTCTTTTAAAATGTTTAATATCAAATTTACAGATGGTTGGTCGTGCGCCGCCGTCTATAACAGTTCGAACTGCTTCCGCAATCAAACGACGAAGTATTTCGAAACTTCAAGGCGGGCCGTCCACAAAATTAGCTGGAATGTCAACATCGTCTTTGAGAACACCGCTCACAGAAAAGCGACTAAACCGTCCGCTGCCGGAAAGACTCGCAGGAAGAGCAACCACATTCGGAGCATCGTCCATCAGCCGTGTTACAACAAGAACATTGTCAACTTCCGATTTGCCGCCAAAACCAGCGGGACGAGCCACTTCATTCGGAGCATCATCGAGCAGTCGTGTTGCATCGACAAGGTCAACAACACCAGTTTTGTCATCAAGACCATTGAATACTCGTTCTTTGTCTACAATCTCTTCACGATCATCAGCACCTCCAAAAGGACCATCAGAAGTAGATCGACTCAGAGAGCAAATCAAATTTTTAGAGGAGAATTGCTCTACTACGAAAGAAATGGCAGAATTGTTTAAACAGCAAGCGGAAATGGTTAAAAAACAGGCGGAACTGTTGAAGGCACAGCTGGAAGCAGAACAGACAAGATGCGAAATCACACAAACAAAGCTCAGCGTCGCCGAAGAGACCAACAATCGAAATTCGGAACTGCTGAAATGTGCCCGTGAAGAGTTGGAAGAAAAAGATGTAACACTGCGAAAATTGCATAACGATGTTGTGGATCTTCGTGGACAAATTCGGGTATCAATTAGAGTTCGTCCCCCTTTGCCATCAGAACTCCAATCCGCCACAACGTCGATCATCAATTATCCAGCGCGAAATTCGATTGCTTTCGAGAAAAACAAGTTCGAATTTGAAAATGTTTTCACCGAAGTCTTCACACAAAAAGAAATATTCTCACACGTCGAAGAGCTCATTCTGGTTTGTTGAATGTTTATATTTGTTCTTTAGTAATATATTTTTTGCAGTCATGTCTTCACGGATTCAATGTCAGTTTGATTGCGTTCGGTCAGACTGGAAGTGGAAAGACATACACAATGCGTGGTGGTTCAGAAGAAGAACAACGAGGAGTCATTCCACGAAGTGTGGATTTCTTGTTCGAACAATCCGAAAAGTTGAATCATCTTGGTTGGTCGTTCGAGTTCATGATGTCGTTCATCGAAATTTACAATAACGAAACATACGACTTGCTGAACAATCACCAAAAAGTGAAGATACTACTGGCTTCTAACAAAGTAGAAATCGATGGACTGACTGAACATCCTGTTGTGAAAATCGCCGATGTCACTAATTTGTTGAGAATTGCCGATGCGAATCGGAAGACAGCTTCCACGAAATGCAATGCACAGTCGTCGAGATCGCATGCAATTTTCCAATGGACAGTAAAAGCCAGCCAAGAAAAAACAGGTAGCCTAGCTTCCATTTTTATTCCTAAAATAACTTTCTTCATATTCAGGTATATCGACTACTTCGATTTTGAAACTTGTCGATCTTGCTGGTTCGGAGCGTGCTAAAGAATCTGGGGTGGCTGGAGAACGGTTCAACGAGATGACACACATAAATCAGTCATTGTCTTGTCTACAAAAGTGTATTTGTCTTCAGAAAAACAAGGTGAGCTACATAAATAGTTGAATCAAGATTTCAAAGTTGAATTTTTAGGCATCCCATGTTCCATATCGCGACACCAAACTTACCCAATGTCTCAAGGATTGTTTGGGAGGCGGAAGCTCAAAGACGATGGTGATCGTGAATATAAATCCGTGCGATGACCAAACACAAGAATCCAAAAGAAGTTGCGAGTTCGCCGCGAAGATGCGCGAAACTAAAATCGGTGCAGCCGTCCAACAAAGAGACATGAACACCACATGTAAATAATTTTAATTTTCAAAGCATTTTTCTTGTCAAATAGTTCAAAATTTGCATGTGAATATTATAAAACTAACATAAATACTCATAAATATTTGTTTTACATGAACTTCTAAATATTATTGGGTTCACCAATCTTTGCCATGGGCTTACCTTCTCTTCTCAATTTTTTTTAGAATTCCGCTTGTTGTGATTTTACACTCTGAATCTTAAAACGTAACATCTTACAAAATTTGTAGAAGAATATTTGCCAAATTGTTAAATAGTTCTAATTTTTTCAAAGTAAACTTTCTATTTTTCAATTTATAAAAACAAATTTTTTGCTCCATGGAGTTAATTAATTCCTACTGGATATCAGATTCCTGAACTTTCCGACTCAACATTTTTTTCAGACAAAATGTCGACAGACCTAAACTGTTTTCTCTAATAGTATGTTTAGCTGATACTATTAGTGCTAAACTCAACGTTTATTTTGGCAAGTTTCACGTTCTCTTATTCTGATTGATTATCATTTGTTTTTGTCTATCTTTCCTAGGAACATTTTTTTTTTGATAATGCGTTTTGCCTATGTTAAAATAATGTTATCATTTGTTCGCCGCACTTTTGTCCTGAACGTACTATGGGCAGATAATCGTCTTTTGTCAGACCATATTATTCGTGGTACATGATCATTATTTCTTCTCCTCACAGACAATAGTGTAAATGTTTGCCTAATATATATCAAAAATGTTTTTTATTAAAAGTCACGTAGTTGGTGCATCAAGATTACATCATCTTGTGACAACACATTGTGATGTTTTTCTATAAATAGTCGATTATTCATCGCTCATACGACATAATATTTAATCAACCTCCTGCGATCTCTGTGTTTTTCTCCCGCCACTTGTAATTCTTTTTCCTTCTTGCTATCTCTTTTCTCGATTTCGATTTCCTTTCTTTGCAAAACATCCGCGTTTCAGTTTCATTCCCACAAAAATGCCGATTGCTGGACGAAAAATCAATTTTGCTGCCGGACCAGCTAAATTGCCCGAAGAAGTTTTGCTCAAAATGCAGGAGGAGCAATTGAACTATGCTGGATTGGGCCTCAGTGTTATTGGTGAGAAAATGTGGCTTTCAAATGAGGAATTCGGTATTTTTTCTTTCAGAAATGTCGCACAGATCCAAAGAATTTGGAGCACTTCTGAATGAGACAATTGCCCTGATCCGCGAACTAATGTAAGTTTTCATTCATTTTAATGTTCTCATAGATCAATAAAAATATTATTTTAGGAATGTTCCTGACAACTTTGAAATCCTGTTCATGCAAGGTGGTGGAACTGGTCAATTTGCCGCGATTCCTCTCAATTTGAAGGTATCATTCATTCATTTATAACACAAAGAAAGTGAGAAAAAACTTGTTCATTTCCACAGGGTGACCACAAACATGCTGATTACATCGTGACTGGCGCCTGGTCGTCCAAAGCTGCTGAAGAGGGTGCAAAATACATAAATGTGAAAAAGGTTGGCTAATTGTTTTTTCTTATGAATGATAAAAGCGAGTTTTTTAGGTTTTCACGCCGACGAAGCCATATGTGACTGTGCCAGATCAAGAAAAATGGGTTCACGATGAGAATGCGGCGTACCTTTACTATTGTGCCAATGAGACAGTTCATGGAATTGAGTTCACCCCGGTCGCCCCTGAATGTCACAATGTTCCCTTGATCGCTGATGTATCCTCGAACTTCCTAGCGAGACCATTTGATTTCAAAGATGTGAGTGGTTTCAAAACATTCTGATTTATTTATTCAATTTTTTCAGCATGGAATAGTTTTCGGAGGAACTCAGAAAAATCTTGGAGCGGCTGGTTTGACTATTGTTATTGTAAGAGAAGATTTGATCGGAAAAGAACAAGCTATCACCCCAGCAGTGTTTAGTTACAAGGAGATGATCGCCAATAACAGTTTGTACAATACCCCACCAACTGGAGGTATCTACACCACAAATCTCGTTTTGAAATGGATCAAAGAGAAGGGAGGTGTTGACGCGATATATCAAAATAACTTGGTAACAAATTTCTTTATGTAACCCTTCAAAATAATACAAGAATTTTTTTCAGGCCAAGAGTGGCTTGATCTACTCAATTATCGACGAATCAAATGGATTCTATCATTGCGCAGTTGACAAAAGATATCGATCGATCATGAATGTTTGCTTCAGAATTGGTGGTGGAAATGAGCAACTTGAAGCCGAATTCCTGGCCGGTGCCACTCAACGAAACATGATCAATTTGAAGGGACATCGATCGGTTGGAGGTATTCGAGCTAGTCTTTACAATGCGATCAGTTTGGAAGAGACACAAGTGTTGGCTGACTGGATGAACGAGTTCCAGAAGACTCATCAGCAATAGGTGGACGTGTATGTATTTATAAGTTTTATCTGCATTTTCTAACTCTTCTTTTGGGTACTTACATTTTTATATGAATTTTATTATGGGATGAATGTGCATTTTTTCTTCCGGACACTTTTAGAATGGCAAAACATCAAAAAAAACACTCAATTCAACTGAGAAATATGAATGTTCTGAAATTCTTATCCATTTTTGTTCCCTCGCGATATCAAAGTGGATTTATCAATTTTTCACGCGTTTGCACGAGTTTTTCAAATGGTTCTAGCCCTTTTCATGCCAAAGAACCCTTTAATACTCCCACTCAACTGAAAAATGTTATTTTTTATCTTGATATAAGCTATGACTTCAACAAAATCTCACACGTTTCCAAAGCCTCATTGACCAAACAACATGCACGTGAAAACCCCGTGTCCATTTAAGCAATTTCACCGAGATTGTGTTCCAACTATTTATTAGGGTTGAAACGAGAGATAACGAAATACAATTCAGCACATATATACACATTTTTTTGATGATTAGACTTGTTTTGAAAGAATTTTTAATTTTTTTTTACATTTTGAAGAATTTGAGACCAGAAATTATATACACAAAATTTACAAATTTACAAAAAGAGTTTAAAGAGGCCAGCTCAGAAAATATATATAAATATGGAGGGTTTTCTTAGTCGATGTTGTTGACTTTGCGATCGTTGTTGCGTCCGGAAGCGAACTTTCCTGATGATTTCTTGGAGCGCGATTTCGCCTTGTTCGACGATGAATCTCTTTTGAGCACTTTGGTTGTTGCCGACGAGCTCGAAGAAGTCGAGTAAGATCCTGATGATGTCATGCTAACATTCTCGAAAAGCATTTTCTCCAAATGTGCTCGTTGCGCATTTTTCGCCTTCGCCAAACGAAGCTCTTCCGCTTTCCGAAGTTCGTGGCTTGTTGGATGCGCGACATTGTCGGCAGCGGTTTGGCGAGTCGACGCGAACGACAACTCGTCGATGTCGCGCATCTCATATCGTGGAACAAGTTCGGGTGCAAATTGATCTCTAGCGTTTTCTGAAAAAAAAAAAATAATAATTTGTTTTTATGTATGTTTTTTTGTCTGTCTAGCTGGCTAGTATTATGATTTTTGATGTTTATAGAAGGAAACACCAGATGGCGGAAAAGTACTTGAGGTAAAGATCTTGTTTATAAATAGGAAAGAAATCGACTAAACCATAAACCATTTCCGTCCTTCGAGAAACAAGGCAATAAATTCTGGTTTATTGTTTTAGTCGTAAAAAGTTTTCTGGTTTCATATGACTAAAAGAGAAAAATGGGAATAGCAACATTGTGTTAATAAATATAGCAGGCATGGGCGTTGGTTCATGAAGAAAATGTGAAAAATGTCGAGAATTGAACAAAAAATTGACGTGATTAAATGTATTCAATCACGCCAAGGCCACGTTTTTGAGAGAACGTAGTGTTAGGAAATTGATTATTCAAGTTCCAACCAGCTAGCTGGTGTGAAAAAACTTTAGGCAATCAATGGATTCTTATTCAAATCGAATTTCAGAATTGTGTAGCTATTTTAGTATTTTCAATTTATCAACATATTCAGCTTTTTTGTCGAGTCATGGAAAACCAGACAACATGACGACTAGAACAAAAAACCAATATCTATTGTCCTATTTTTCGAAAGAAGTATCGATTTTTCATTTGAGTACCAGATTTTTAAGGAAACCGACTGTTTCGATCTATAAAAATTTTTAATTGCTCAGATTTGAACGATTTTACATTAAAAACTCGAAGTTTTACTGAATGTATTGAAATATAGTTTTTTTTTTTTTTAAATTTTACTTTCCAGCTTTGTTGTTTTATGTTTTTTCTTTCAAACTAACCATCATCCACCATGAACCAATCCTCCTCATCACCGCACACAGCTTTATCAGTCTTCATCGTACTCGCTTCACTAGTCGACCCATTGCTGTTGTCGAAGGCGATTTCGGAATCGGTCGAATCTTCGGCGCCAAAAATGTAACCATAGAATCCGGAAAGCATTGTCAAGATGTGTGTGTGTGTGTGGGAAGAGAAAGGGTTCTGGAAATCAGTCGATGTGTCACGAGACAAATAAGAAAACAGAGGGAGAAAAGAGAGAGAAATGAGGGGCGGAGAGCGCAAAGAACAATAACGTCAACATTTTTTGTGTGGTTTTGAGGGGAATTGAGACAAATACAGATGTGCGAGTAAATAAATACATTTCGGCGAGAGTGATCTTTTGAACGCAAAGTGTCAAAATTTGTTTATAGACTTTGCGGCGACAAAAATAGGCGCGAACTTAATAGAAACTTTTTTTTTTGAAAATTAAAAAATTGCGGACTACCGTACTCAAAGGTGCACAACAACTGAGTGATGAGTCTCGCCACGTTTCATAAAAATTTTATTAATTTTCATTATTTTTAAATTTTCAGTGGCTTCTTTTCGCATATCAAAAATACGACACACATAAATGTGCTAAAGATCTTATCTAAGATTAGCTAAGATGTTGGACGAACAAGTTCAAACCTCACAGCTCAACTCAGAACTTGTCAAAACAAAAAATAAACCAATGTCGAAAAACAAAAGCCTGTTATAGTTTGGGAGGGCGGAGCTTCTCCATGGGGCGGAGAAAACGACACGACGACAAACAACAAAAGCATGTGAGAATAGACAGAGAGTGAGAGACGCAGAGGATAATAAGGTGTCCGTGAAATTTGCATATCTGGCATGGTGGTGGTGGTGGTCGGGTGACAGTAATTAATGTCGGGTAGTAGAGAAAAGAGAGGAGAAGACTTGGAAGGTCGCCAGGAAGAAGAAGAAGAAGAAGAAGAGAATTACTCCCACTATTATTATGAGGATTGTTGTTTTTGTTGGTGTTTTTGTTTCAAAAAGAGACAAAGAGTACGGTATCCGTTTGGTTTGGTTTGGTTTTTTTTGAAGGTCGAACAAGTTTTTTGAATGATTAGACAATGGATGGATGCTAATGAGATGGACAGAATAGAGCAAACCGAAAAGCTCCTTTTGAAAACATCGATATTTATGTGCACATCTGTCCATTTTTGGGATCCTATGTCAATAAAAAGGACGCATTTTTGAAATTCATATTACGATGTTTTGATCTCTTTGAAACATCAAGTGAATTTTGGACCTACAAAATTGAGCATTTGGGTTCATTGACACGTAGAATCGGATTTTGATGTCAAAAAAGATGGAAATATTGGCTTGAACGTGGCTAAAGCTCTCTTTTTGGAATTTAGAAAAAAATTACAAAGATTCAAGATTTAGGTTAAACTGATGGAGCCATATATTTGGACCCAGTTTTTGAGAGAGCTGGTCCAAATTAGGTCCGATGTTTGGGGTTAGGAGATGGGAATATCTCGGACCTACTAGTTAGACATTTGGAAATGATCTTTTAGTTGATATTACAACTCTAATTTAAACTTTTTTTTTGATTTTTCTAGAGAAAAAAACGAAGTTTCTTTTTCAAAGTCAGTATTTACAACGACGTGAATTAGCAGTGATTGCACACAAAACACACAACTTGACGGAAATGTTCACAACTCATAGTTCAAACGAGTTATTTTTAATCGTAATAGAGCAGAAAAACTAGTTTTTTAAAAACTTTTCGAGCTGTCTAAAAATTATAGGTTCATAAACCAATAATTTTTTAAAAAAACTCAGAAAAAAGCGAAGACTCGGCGTTAAAAATAATTTCGCTATGAAAAGAGAATTTTTTCAAAAATTAGAAATCGGGTTAAAAAACTACAGGGTTTGTTCGTTGAGCAAGAAAGTGTGCTCTATTGCGAATTTTCTTGTTTCATTCAAAAAATTGCATACACTTCACGCGCACACAGTGACGACAATTTGCACACTTCATTTTTCATTGAATCCAATCTATCCCTATTCCTAAACTTCTTCATCACAAACCACCACATTCCAAATATCTATTTCATCATTCTTATTCAATTTCCAGCTGTTTATTTCCCACCAAAGGTCAAAGGTTTTTCTCATTTTTGATCGAATCGAGTTGTCGATGACAAAAAGCAAAAAAACAACACATATGTCCAAGGACCGCTCTCGTTTCTCTCAGGACCATCTGTTTTATTACTGCTGTTCGTGCACGCACGCACGCGTTCCCAGTTATTTTTTGTTCGATTTTCATCCGAAGAACATGTGAATACCAAAGTACATTGTTATCAAAAAAACACACACACATCTAATTTGTCGTTCTCCGAGTCGATCACATTTTTGTTGTTTTTATCATTGGGTTGGCACATTTCCATGAAAATGACTTATCTCGTTAGACACATCAAATAAATATCGGATTATCGCTGTTGTTTTTCGAGAAAAAAAAAATGATGTGTGGAAAAAAGGAACAAAGGAACCTTATCAGATGGATGGTTTCCAGTCATGCTGAAAATCAAAAAAAAAATGTTTCATAATAATTGGCGAGAAAATGAGAGACATGGAAACATGACATATCACGTGACATAATTAAACGTGACAATTTTTATCGAATACTTGGAAAAACAAAAACATGATTTTTAATTGGTAGGTGAAATTCCTCAACAACAAAAACATTGTGAAAACTCGCCGAAAATTTACGAAATTTGGGTTTAAAATTTCATAGCTTTACACAAAATTATTTACGTTACGAAGAATTTTCTAATTCTGTTTATCTAGTTCTAGAAGTTTTGAAATTTGTTTCGAATCACTAGCAGTCTTTGAACATTTACATATTTGTTGAAATATATAAAAAATTATCGCTCAGTTTCCCACGCTTATAGGAAACAATCGAAAAATTATTGTTTTTGGACAAAAAATACACTGTACGATTTTGATGTATTAAACGGAGGACAGTTTTTTGAAAATTCGAAGATTTTTTTTTTCGAAAAACTGACATTTTAAGTTCAAGAAATTCTAAAATGAAATACATAATGTTGATTAGGGTTCAAAAATCTATGAAATGACCTTTTTTAAAATCAATAAAGCATGGAAAAGAACTCTAAACTATCAATTCTCACCAACAATTTTCCCATGAAGCTGTAAACTTCAAAAATTGGGAGCACTAGAAAAAACTCACTTTTCATTTTATAATCATTTTCCCGCCGAGGCTTTGCATCTGTTGATTTATATCACAAAATGGCTGAAAATACTGAGAAGCTTGATTTTTCTGAAACACTAATTATTTTGAAAAATTTCAGGATGAAACGTTATAGTCTTTAGCAAATTATCTTATTTTTGTGAATCCCTAACAGTTTCTCAAGCAGTTTTCGTGCATTCCAGTGTGAATTTTGATGCTCAACTTGGTGCATTTGAGTTAATTAACTTCAAAAATTAAGTACAGGATGAGGACCAGGGTTCAAAAATCTATCTAATGACACATTTTCTTGATTTTTTTCACACTGTTCTATTTTTAGAGAACTTTGTTTAGAGATCAAGTTGAATTACCCAAATTGACAAAAATAATTCTACACTTGAACTTCGTGATTTTTAAATATAACTCTTGCAGATATAATAATCCGATTTCGACCTCAAATTACAGTTACACAATAAAACAATTTTAGAGGATATGGGACGAAACTCAATTTATAATACGTAAAATTTTCAAAATGCCAAAAATAATAATTAGCTCTAATCAAGTTACACTGCCTGACCTCTTTAGAAAAAAGATCAAAAATCCAATCCATTGTTTTTCCTTTTCCTGTCCACATAAATAACAATAACTATGTATGTACAATAATGATTCGGTTGAGTCAAAAGAGACCTCCATCTATTTATATTACATCATCCTATCGTTTTACCGTATGCTGCGAGTTTTTTTGTATTTTCATTAAATGATGTAATCCACCGAATTACTGTGTGAAAAACCCATTAATTGTATTAATTTGGCATAATTATGGGTGTTTGTGTGAAACATGCATGTATAAACCAAGAAAAAAGCGAAAAAAAAAGGTTTCAATATTTACCAAAATGTTCATTTTCTCACATAGATCATCATCTAGAAAATGGTATATAATAGTAGACACTGTGTACATTTTCAATACAAACATGAAATTCACAATTCTTGTTCTTTTGGCCGGTTTCATCGCCTTCACTTTTGCACAATCGCACAGTGATTCATCATCAGTTCTAAATTCAGAAGAAGGATCGGGATTGGATGATGTGCCAACTGGTTCATCACCAACTGGATTGCCACCAAGAAGAGATGGTGGAGAACATCGAGGAGGTCGAGGAGGTCCTAAAGGTGGAAGATCGGAGGGACGGAAAGGGTTTGGCGGATTCCGAAAATTTTAATTTGATTAATAAATATTTTTGAAATGATTATTTGTTTTTAGAGTCGACACTCTCTGATGATTGATGACTTTTTGCTCTGAAAATGAAATTTGAGCTAAATTTCAATGTTGAATCTACGGGTAAAACTAGCTCATCGAACATTTTATTTCATGGTTTCATCATTCCGGGTTCGAAGCTTATTTTCATGTGGGAAAACTGAAATCATAGTACTCCTATGGCAGCGGTTTGTGAACGACTAATAATGAGATCAACATATAACACCTGATGCACCTTAAAAAGTAGTTGTCAATTCCTAATGAGACTCACACGAGCGAAATTTGTTTTTTTTTTCCTTTTTGTCGAACTCGAAAGGCCAAAGGTGCTGTGAATTATTTGGAATCTTTTCTTATTTTTTTTCCAGGCCATTTTGAGAACCGGGCGCAGGTCCCCTTACTCATCAAAGATACTTTTCGCGGAACCAAAACCTTGTAAACTATAAAGGTCACAATAAGGAATTGGACGCGTTTTTAAAAAATATTCACGTTTTATGTAATTTATTACTTTTGTAATTGTTAAAAATAAAAACAAAATTCAACTTTTCTGTTTCATAAATCGGGTTTTTGAATTTCAAGAATTATTTTGTTTTTCGTTCATGAATCATTCTATAAGAATCGACACTTGCCCTTGTTAACTAGTTAATTAACTATTTCTTTCGAGTTTTTCGCCTTTTAATGTTTTTTTAGAAAAAAATTATTCGAATGTTCAGAAGCTCAACTAGGGAGCCCTCATATGTTTATATGAACCTTTAAAAAAAACGTTGAGTTTCTCGATCACACATGCCTGAAAAAATTTTCAGAACTTTACATGAACATTTTCTTGATGCAATACTAAAACTATAGACACAGTACAGCGACCAATTTTTATTAATTTTTCAGAAAATCCATGATCAATATATCATTCTGATTCTGTAGTTGCAGTTGGTGGTGTTCCCGATGGTCTTGGCCCTCTTGGTCCACCATGGTGTCCCCTGTGTCCACCATGTGGTCCTCCTCTTGGTGGCAAACCAGTTGGTGGTGATCCAGTTGGTGGACTTCCAGTTGGTCTTTCGTGTCGAGCCAATGCAATGGTGAGAAGGGCGAAAAGGAAGAAGATGGTTGAGATGAAGTTCATGATTTGATGTTTTGTGGTTGTTGGGTTGGTTTATGTGTGTGTTTTTATATGCAACTTTTCCGTGAGAATTATGGAAATTTTCTTTATTATTCATTTTCAGGTGTGAATACAACGTTTGCTAAAGTTTTTCTCATTGAATTTTGTTTAAAAAAACACATCACCAACTGAATAAGAACAGTTCGATTCAGATATTTCTGATTTTCATGGTCAGTAAACTGAAAAGTACTCATTTTAATCAACAAAAGTTCACTAAACCACACACCATTCACATGTCACAATTAAATATGTAAATATTATTGGCCGTTCTTCTCTTTCTCTGCTATCAATTCCGGGAAAAATATACACCAAAGTGTTGACTTCACGACTGTCCAACTTCTCCGAGCACTATTTAGATGAGAGTCAGAATGGTTTTCGACCAAGGAGATCGTGTATCGACAACTTACAGTCATTGGCTTCCATATGGGAGAAAACACACGAGTACAACATCCTGCTGGTGCTGACGTTCATCGACTTCAAAGCTGCATTCGATTCAATACACTGGAGATCGGTTCAGGAAGGGCTGTTGGGCGCAGGATTTGCGCCGGAATACACAGAAGCTCTGAAGAAGGCGAACGAGTCAAGGGTGGCGGAAGTCGAGGTGCTGGGTGAGAAGATCAAGATCAGGATGGAAAGAGGTGTACGGCAGGGTGATTCCTCTTCGCCGACGCTGTTCGCCGTTGCTCTCAACAAACTTCTACGTGAAGCCGATCCGCTGCCGGAAGATGATGCGGACGACAACTACGGGATCAAGATGCATGGACAATATATATATCACGTCTACTTTTCGCGGATGATGTGGTTCTCATCGACAAGTCGGGTGCTGATGCCTCTAAAAGAGCTACAAAAATTGCCGAAGTTTGCAAAGAAGCTGGTCTACTTTTCAATACCACCAAGTCCAAAGTCATGCGCAACGACTCGGCAGATACACGACCGGTCAAAGTCGAGAAGGACGTTCTGGAAGATGTCGACCACATGAAATATCTCGGTCGTGTCTTCAAGAAAGATGGTTCTCTCGATTTTGAAGTCTACAACCGAATAACAGCAGCGTGGGCATCCTATCATGGAATTGGTGATGCGCTGAACAAGGTCTCGGTACCAAAGAAGAACAGCATTCTCCGAGCGAGTGTGTTGGCGGCCGCATTGTATGGGTGCGAAACGTGGAACACCAAGGTTGAAGACATCAGACGAATACAAAGAAATGCAAAAGCTGGTGCTCCCCCTAACGTTGAAAACAGAATAATGAGGTCAAAAGTAAAATGGGCTGGACATATTGTACGGATGCATCAGGAGAGAATTTGCCGAATCATCACGTTATGGGAGTTGCCGAACAAATATCCACGAAAACCGGGTCGACCGAAGAAGAGATGGGTGGATGATGTGAAGAGTATAGTGAAGGCCCACAACCACAACCGCAACCTACTGGGTCTCGGGGGAGACAGAAGAAAAAGGATCGGGATCATCTCCAGCAATGTTCCCTGGTCACGGATGGCACAGGATCGCCTTTCCTGGAGATGTCTGGTTCACAGTTATGATGAATAACTCGATTATGGACCATCAAAGTATCAAAGTAAGTAAGTAAAGTGACTCCCGTCCGAGCAAAATGATGTCACTGCAAACTACAATGAAACTACAAGTGTTCCCAGGTGTTTTTTCGTCAAATCCATTAGTAAATACATCAAATAAGAGGGTCGCCGCCGCCAAAAGGATTACTGTTTGGATTAAAGGGATCTTACTATTTGAATATATATGTACAAAATATATTACGCGAGAGATTTCAAATATTTGCCAATGTTCCTTTTTTTCCTTCGGAAGTAATGGAAGTCGTTCAAATCCGGGGCAGGTGTTGGAAATATGCCAATGGATTATTATTGTTATAACAATTAATAGCTAATGAAAGGGGAGGAAATAGGAGATTTGAAAATGGATGCAATTGAGTTTGTGAGTGTTATTTATATTATTTGTTTGGGGGCTTGAAAAATGCTCCAAAAAATTTGAATTTTAGGTGAGCTTGACCTGGCTCTTCACATCTGGTGTGAAATATCATCCAAATTGTAAACAAAACACTCACCCGTTGTAAATTTAATAATCCTAATAAAACGTATCAATTTGCAGTGTAAGCCTCGTCATTTTTCCAATGACATCATCCGCCGTCTCCTCATTTTACTTCTTCTCCATCTCGAACATCTTATAATAAATTGCGCAACGAGGTCTCATCAGGTCAAGACCATTGTGTGTTGTTTTCGCACCTTGGCTCAATGGAGCATTATGACCCGGTTATGTTTATTGTAGAATTATTATTGTTATTGAGGGTTGGTAAATAAAGAGAAGTTTGGGATTTGAATGGATTAAAGGACGAGCAGCTTCAAATTCGAAGTTACATATATTAAAATTTATGAAAACAAAAACTTGGTCAAAATAATTACATTTTTCTTGGTCGTTTGAGATCCATAGTGTTTGGAGTTAAAGCTGAAGTTGGAAGTTTCCGTTTTCGCGATGTGATCTGGAAAAATTGAATGAATCAACATGAAATTTACGCTCTGTGGTAAAGTCAGTACTAATTTTTTAATTTCACTCGTGAAATAGTGGCATGATTTTGTTTTATTTTTTGAAGTTATGTTCGAGTCAAGCAAATCACGACGAGCTCGCCTATAGAAAAATTAGATTCGTAATAAAAAGCAATAGAATTCGAGAAATTCCGGCTGAGGTTTCCGAGTTTTCGACGCACTAAAGTGATTTATTATTAATGCTTTTAAACATTTTCGCTAGAGCTAAATATTTGGGAAAATTTTCATTTTATTCAGAAGAAGATCACAGTCACTTTGATCTGATCTCATAAATCCAAATACTTAAAAAACGATAAATTGAAAGTTACTAAACTAAAATGCTGCTTCCACACACAATTTTTTTTTCCTTTGTGTTCTATGTGAAAACTGTGTTATCTTTGCGTTAATCAGTGCAAAAAATAGACAGGAAAATTTTCATTGAAGTTTTTGATGTGCAAAAGTAAGAAATTAGAAAAGCAACGTTGATAACGGTTGAAGTCAGAGTACAAAAAAAAGAAGGAAAACGCATATTTTCAGTTATTTCCAAGGTAAAACTTTTTGATTTCACTACTCATAGGGGTAATAAATAAAGAAGTTTTTAAATTTGAATAAAGCACTAATTTCAGTAAAATCACATACCGTGGTGATATCCTTATGGCTTATATCGATATAAGAAGTGATGCGTCTAGATGTCGATGGTTGAGTTGGATCTCCGATCAAACTTTCATCGATTCCACCTTCGACGAGATTCGATACACGCATACGTGGCTCAATTTCAATATCCTGGAAATAAATTTAGATTTTTTTTCCAAATATCATTAAGAAAACTACGTACCTTTCCAACCTCTTGCATTCTTGTCCGTATACTTTCCAATTCGAATTCAGCGGTATGTAAAGCAAATTTCAGTTCTTGCAAAAGCATGACTTGAGAACGGAAGTCATTGTAAATTTTCATTGCCGCCTCCGAACCAACGGGGTTCATCTCTGTAAATGAAAGCATTTTTAGAATGCAACTAACAACAAATCAGAACATACCCATTTTGCATTTCTCGAGAACAACTTCGATGTTCTTCAACTTTTTCTGTCCTATATTTGTTGGTAACTTCATCTCTTGACTTCTTAAATGAGCCCCAGATGACTTGAATTCAGAGAATCTCAACGCGGACACTGAGATATCCAAAGGATTGAATATTGCAGCCGGATTCACGGAAACGGAACCAGCCTTTGTTCGGAATGTCCCCTTTCTTTTGGAGAACTGGGAATTGCCGTTAGCTCCGCTTGTTGACGGGCTTGCTGGTTGATCAGACATATTGATAAGCTTTTGAAGATCGTGTGCTTTCTTCTCACGTTCTTTTCTTCGTTGTTCGATTCTTTTCAATTCTGCCGTAAGATCTTCCTCTTCTTGGAGCTGAAATTTTCTCGATATTTAGTAGACAATTATGTTTTATTTTACCTGCTCTTTTGTTCTGTCCCATTGCTTACACAACTGTTCTTTTCTCCGTTTTTCGTGTTCAGCGTCAAACGCAATTGGAGTGGCATTTGGATCCTAGAAACAACCAGAAAATGAAAATACTCTCTTTGAAAAACCCACTCTGGAACTGGTGAGTTCGTGGAGAATAGAATAAAATCGATCTTTCATATCTTCCATACTTCTCGTCACGCCGAATTTGTTTTTATCGTATCTATCATGAACAATCGGCCATCGGATATCAAAACGACGACATACATCAAATAAATAATCGGTTTCCTCTTTGCTCCACTTGTTACATGCGAGCATATTTTCATACTCGTCGTCTGTGTATGTTGGTATATCGATAACTTTGTTAAATCGTGCAAATGGGTACGGCTGATTGCTGTCAATTTTATCAACACGTTGCCAATGGAAAAGTTGCAGTCCGTCAGACCGTGCTTCATTTGTGAATGGAACCCATTTATACTTTCTCACGTTTCTAAATCCCATCTGTAAATGACAAAACTAATGTAAAATCCGGATAAAATCTTTCAACCTGAAATTTTGGATTTTTGTATGACTTCCGCATGTCTGTTGGCATTACAGATGATAATTCCTTCTTTGACATTAAATTATAAAGTTCTCTGGCCATTCCTTCGGGTCGTTTTGTGTTTGTCACTGACTTTGAGGCATTTTTTGTAGATATATTGGTTAACGAGCCCAGTTTTGAGGAATCTTTGTCACCCTTTTCTCCTTGCCCACCTCTCAGAATCTGGTGTACGTCTCCAATCATCTGTAACACGAGAATAAACACGTTTTCACGTGAAAAATAAAAAAAGGGCGCTAAAAAAAATAGAAATGCTTGTGTAGTTTGTGCGCTCCATTGCAAATATTGGCTGTTTGATTCGCAGGCAAGGTCTAGTACGATAGTCGTTGGCTGAGTATCCAACGTTAAACTGTTCTGCTTATGTTCCCCGGAGAAATTTTTTTGATTCTTTTTTACTTTTTTTGCCTGTTTGTGCTGAATCTATGATGTTTTAGTTTTTGGAACTTAATTTTTCTTTAAAAATAGAAATTAAGAACCTAGACTTCAGTATTTTGCTTGTTTTCAAAACATTTCATCCGTTTTTTCATGTTATAAGCGTTTTTTTATTTACATTTCAATTTTTCAGACTCAAACTGGAAATAGAGCACAGAAAGGCTAAAATCAAAAGATAGCAGTCCTTCAAAGCTCTTTAAAAAAATCAAATCAAGCAACCATGGTGAGTGTCTGGTGAGCGAGAGTTTAAGTTCTAGAGAAATAATTTCAGGCCGCCGCTTTCAAGAATGATAAGCCAATCTCCGACAACTCGGAACACCGCATCCGTCTTACTTTGACTTCCCAAAACGTGAAGCCACTCGAGAAAGGTAAGTATTTTTGAAAATTTTTCATAGTACACTTTGTTTTTGCTCCACGAAATTATATATAATCATTACTTCTTTTGAAAGTACGTTTTGGTCGACCGATTTTTCTGAATCGGTCTGGAATTTCTCTACGAGATTAAAAAAAGCAGAATTTTCATGTCAGGTGTTTTTTGTACTGCCTTATAAGAGATAAGAACAAGTGCACCTCTTCAGTGAAAAATTCATTTTGTTAAAAAAAAAAATGACAAGGTGTAGCATCTAGATGTTAATTCAGAGAATAAAAATAGTTTTTTTTCAGTCTGCGCTCAACTCATCGAAGGAGCCAAGAACGAGAGCCTCATCGTCAAGGGACCAATCCGTATGCCAACCAAGGTTCTCCGCATCACCACCCGCAAAACTCCATGCGGAGAGGGTTCCAAGACTTGGGATCGCTTCCAAGTAAGTTTTTTATATATGATAATCACGAGTTTTGGGATGAGGAAGTTAAATTTTTGATTGGATTTCTTCAAGCCCAAGGTCTAAATTACCAAAAACATCCTTCTGAACTAAAAGTGCTGTCTGAGGCTATTTATAGAATAATGAGCAGTTCAGCTATTGTGAAATTGCAGAAAGATGGCACTCTGTAAATTGAAAATAGAGAGAAATCAACCACATTCACGAAATCTCCCATTCCTTCAGATGCGAGCGTGGCGCGTCGCGTGCGTCTTTACTCTGATGTCTCTCTCAAAAAGATTGTGTTTTTTCAAACGGCAGCAGGCGACGCGCCACGCTCGCCTCTGAAGGGATGGGAGATTTTGTGAATGTGGTTGATTTCTCTCGTTTTTCAATTTACAGAGTGCCATCTTTCTGCAATTTCACAATACTGATTGTTCTATTAAGAGCAAAACAGTTTGAAATATATTTTCTGTAAAAATTTATTGCTAATTGCGTTTTTTCAATTAAAAAATTAAGCGGTGCCAGTGACAAACAATTAACGTGAAAATAGTTTTGAGAAAGTGATGAAAGTTTTATTAAAATATGTCATCGTTATACATTATTTTTTCAGATGCGCATCCACAAGCGTCTTATCAACCTCCACGCGCCCGCCGACGTTCTTCGCCAAATCACGTCCATCTCGATCGAACCAGGAGTAGACATCGAGGTGACCAAGGCCGATTAAGCGGCCCTTGGTGCGGCCGCAACGGGTAATGGCTGGCGACGCTCATTATCGAATATTTAAAGCTTTTACCTTGTTTGTTGTTGCCCCCATTGGTTTTGATTTGTTGTTGATGAATGTTTTTAACATTTCATAAACATTGTTTAAAATATGTGTTGATGTTAAAGTCTGTCAAACGATTCGGCAAATCTATTTCAAGAAACAAATTTCGAATATTCTGAGAAAAGTGGAGGTTTTATGCTGGACTTCTGACGCACTGAAAAATATAGGTTTTTGTTTCTCGGAATGATCGTTGATTCAATGTGGTAAGGAATTTAACGAATGTCGGAATTCAGGCGGATTATTGCCAGTTTCCACGTTGACCTGTGTTCATGTATAATTCACAATATTTCAGATGTCGTGACCGGTCAAAAAGGTTCACAGTCGATCAAATATTTTTGAGGACACATGAACACAAATTGATCAGTATTTTTCGTTTGGCTGATTCTTAAAATTTTCTACATTGAAGTAACCACAGGGTAACGATTGACTTTTTGAACAATATAGGAGAAGAGACAATGTGTAATGTTTAGTTAGTGTGACATAATCGCCGAGTTATCCTACTACACACACATAGTTGCATAATGCTCGATAGCGTTGACGCACATTTCTCTTATTTATTGTCTAAACTGGGAAATTCCTGACCAATTCAATTAAACAATTTTATTTCTCAATAATTTTCATGATGCCTGATCCGTAAAAGTTCTTCTTGAATGGAATAAATGAACTCGTTATTTTTATTTTTCACAGATGACAAGCCAAGGGACGATAAATCAACTCAACGCTCAAATAGATAAACAATGTCCGATTTGCCAATGCGATATGGTATTACCAGTTGCAGTTCCAGCATGCAATCACAAGTTCTGCTTTCCGTGTTTGAAAGGTAGAGTTTATTATATTCGGTTGAATATAACCCTATGCTTCAGAGTAATGTTGTGTATACTGATAATTAACAGATCAGTTATTTCCCTAGAGTGATATTTCATTTATCACAGAACTCTTTACTCAAACTAGCCTGACAAACAAATACTTATCATATGCCTAAATCTAAGTGGAACCACTCGCCTTTTTGCATCCAAAGAGTTCCTGGCGTGTTTGGAAAACTCAAAGCTTTTAATAATATGATCGAGAACTCTTTTGAATAATTAATTTCAATATTTATAGTATAGTTCTAAACGTATTAGTGAATTTTCAGGAGTTTCAATGCAAAACATGGACTGTCCAATTTGTCGAGGACCAATTGATCATGATATGATCAACCGTCAAAAACAACCAAATATAGATTTGAAAATGGCATGTCCACTTGATTCTCCACAGCCAAAAGCGAAAAAGCCAAGAGTTGATAATGGAGATGGTGAGTTGAGAAACTTGAAATTTATGTCATTTTTCAAATGTTTATAGGTAATCAGGTTGTTGTCAAAGATGAACCGACTGATGATGAGGATGTCAAACCAGATGTCAATGCATTGAGAGGTTTTTTATTCAATAGTTTTCATTTATATTTAGTTTTTACTTATAGATGCTGGTAATGGTAATGCGGCAGTTCCAACCACTCCGCCGCTAGTTCCACAAGTTCAACATTTCTGGCTCTACCAGGTTTAGTTTTTCGTTTCGGTGGTTCATAAGTTAATTTTTGTTTAGGGAAGAAATCAAGGATGGTGGAGATTTGATCCGCGAACTGAAAAAGATGTTGAAGATGCTAGTTCGAGCAACATGCCGGTTACAGAGGTACAAACATTGATCCTCAAAATGAATTGATTTTTTTTTTGTTTTTAGGTGATGATTTGTGGTTCGAGATATGTGATTGATTTTGGACAGATGATTCAATATCCAAAAGATATAGGAATCAATACGAAGAGAAATATTAAGTGAGTTGTTGTGTTTTGATAAATTGGAAGAGAGTTCAAAACTATTCTTAAAAATATTTATTTTCTTTCTTCAAGATGAAATTGTTACCATACGGTTACTGTGATTTTAAATAAGTGTCAAAATTTTGAAAATCCGTACGATTTCAAGACGATCAGCAGAGTTCTTTGATCCATATTATATGATTCTGATATCGAAATATGCCGAAATTTCCTTTCAAATTCAGTTAAAAAAAATAATTTTGAATAGACCTAGTTGAAATTGGGTGAACTTTGGACAATGACCAAAAAAAATCCTCTCATCTCTTTTTTTACATCATGAATTCCAACGTTTCAATCAGCTCAGGTTAAATTGTAAATGAAATAAAGAACACGAAGTTTATTTCATGAAATACGTTTCAAATTCTAACTTATTCTTCGCAACCTCCATAAAAGATAATGAGGTGTAAACTTTCAAACTGCGTAAAATACTTCTAAAAACTCTGTGTCAGATTACCTTCAATTTCTTAGGGGATTGTATAAAAATATTTGAAAGTAACTTGTTTTGCACCGGAGTTTCTTTTTACAGCCATATCGAAAACCAACGTATCAACTTTATTCTTTTTCAGACGCGTCACTTCAACCGAGTTCGATTCATTCAACGTCAAAGGAATCGCAGGTGTATCCAAGTAATAACAACATGTATCTTATCGAATATGTTCCAATTAACTTTCAAAAAAATTAAATATCTCAACTAGGAAATCAAACTGAAATATTCCTCTAATTGTAATCTAGATCTCCGTTTTAACCCCAGCTCTTCAGATTCTCACATTTATGTCAAACGAGGTATCGAAATTGTCAATACTTGTTTTTTCCCTCTGTTGTATGTATCCGCATTTTTTTTTGAAATAAACTGAACTTTCACTTCTCATTCTACTGACCTACTTTCTTCCTTTTGGCTATGTCTGATGTGTGTTTCTATTACGTATTCCAGTTTTCGGTCATTTTCGCGCTTATGTCATTTTTTAGGATATTATCTCCGAAGCTTCTTCGATTTTTATTTGAGAACTTGTTTTTTTTCGTTTATTTCTCATTTTTAGATGGCTTGTGTTCTTCAAGACGCGTTTAATGCAACGGTTTCAAGAGACTATGAGAAGTAACTTCGTTTTAGTTTCTTAAAAATTGAAATTATGGCATTTTCAGAGCGGTGACTGTTATTCGAAACGTTGTTTCCTCCTCTAATCATTCATTTTCGGTTGATCAATTGGAATTGATTGATCATGTCTATGCTTGTATTTTGAATACTTCACATTATGACGAATCATTGATTGAAGTGTGTTGGGAGTGGATTGACGCGATTGAACGACTTCCGAGAACTATTGATCAACGGGCGGTTTCTAGCTCACAATTGAGTATTTATTATGCTTATCATACGGTATGTATATATTTATTTACACTCTTTCGATAGCTCTTAAAATTTCCTGTCGAATGGTATATTAATCAGCATACTTTACCATATGAATTCCTTTTCAAAAAATTGAAAAACAATTTCTCTCACGCGCTCGCTAGTTTCTAACTGTCTGCGTGTCTCTTCATAGCGTCACACGAAACCAGCGTGATGTCGCGACACACAAATGTTGAAATAATGGAAGAAGGTAGATAGCGTTGGTTTTAACCCAGTTAACCAAGGTAATTTGGTGTTTCGACCTTTCGAAAGAGAGCGTTGAATAACAACTGAAAATTTTTGGATATAGCTTCTTCGGGGTATCCGGAGGGGCAAAAATGAGAGTATAATTAATTAATCTTTTTCTAGATTTCCTGAAAGAAACTTCAAAAGAAACCTTTGTCATTTCAAGAGAACACAGCTTTTGTCCAAAATCAGTAAAAACGTTGAAACTGAACAAACCGAAACTTAGCTAAAACTAGTGTAATTTTTCTGTTTACTTACATTTTGAATGATGGAATTTATCAAAAAAAAGAAATCAAGTGAGATGGTTTTGCTGGAAGCACTGAAAATGCTTCTCTCATTTCAAGTGCATGGAAACAGCTATTATTGTTTCAACTGGTTGACCCTTTTTGGACAATTTTTTGAAACGTATTCTTTCAGGGTTTCATCGATGTTTGAGAGCAACCTTTTGACACATTTTTAAAAGCATTTTCAGAAAAATCTATGGAATGACATAGGTCTTTTTCAAAGTTTCTTTAACAGTCTTAAATATGTGATTCGTTTGTTAGATTAAAAATTAATTATTATAACAGCTGGAGAATTTTTGAGAAAACATTCCGGTTCTCGTTAAAATACTAGTGTGAAAACCACGCGCCAACATGAACAATACTGAACCCAGTGGACTTTCAAAAAACGTTTATTAATATTCAGTTTTAAACTTCATAAAATAGGTCATAGCCGTTTTTTTAAATACCTATTTTTATCATCTCAAATTGTTCTGTAATTTTTGCAAAATCATTAAGATAATTGGTAACCCCAACTATTTTCAAAATAGCCCAATGTTTTACGATTTCTTACAATCGGCAACTTTTTCGCCGTCTTCAATCTTTTCATTTTTCTCGTCACAAAGTATCACAATCAAAAATTGTTATCAAATAAGATCAACATCAAGAAATCAATTCATCTTCGAATCAAAAAATTGAACATTTTCCAGATATGTCGAGTTCAAGAGCGAATGCCAAAGAAGCCGAATTATGGACAGATTCGATCAGAGACATGGGCAAGGATCACAAGTAGTTTCAGTTATTTATGGGGGGCTGCGACACAATTATGGAAACCGGCCGAATTGGATCGATTAGATATATTGTGTAGTTGGTCATATTTGTGTTTGCAATTCGCTGATGTTGTTAGTGAAGAGGTTCTTGCGGCTGTTGAGAATTCGAAGGAAAGTGCCAAGGAAATGCTAACATCAACTATCGTTGTTGAAAACAATCACCAAGCGAATCAACGAATTTTAACAATTGAGAGAAATATTCGAGATTCAAAGACTATGGCGGAGAAATTGGGACGAAAACTAGTAAGTGTTCATACTCATTCAATAGCTCTTAAAATTTCCTGTCGAATGGTGTACTTTAAATCATTTAGTATTATAAAGCCCGATGAATAAAACCCCTTATATAGTCAGCGTTTCGCATGCATCTTTAACACTACACACGTTTTCTATAGCAACGCACGCAACCAGTGAAATGTCGTGACACACAAATGTTTATATTAGTGAAGGGGGAGGAGAGCGTTGGTTTATACCCAGTTAACCAAGGTAATTTGGTGTTTCGACCTTTCGAAAGAGAGTGTTGAACAACAACTGACAATTTTTGGTATAGCTTCTCCGGGGTATCCGGAGGGGCAAAATTGAAATAAAGAGTTACTGATGAAATGAGTGGTAAATTTTCATGATTACATTCCCTTCACACTTCAATCGTCTTGTCATTTCATTTCTGATCTTCGATTTTGTGCAGATTTGAACACCTTTTTACCCATCTGAAACATATCCTTTTTTATATTCATTTGATAGCCCTTTAAATTTCCTTCCGAATCATATATTTATCATTACAAGTTTCTTGATCAAATTCTGCCGAAAAATCCATTAAAAACTTTCTAACGCGTGCGCTCTTTTCTATGTCCGTCTGCGTCTCCTTTTCATAGCAATACACAAAACCAGTGAAGTGTCGGGACACACAAATCTTTAATTAAAACGAGGAAGAGGAAGACTTTGGATTTATCCCTATAAACCAAGGTAATTTGGTGTTCTGACCTTCGAAAGATGTGTCAAGTAACAATTTTTGGATAAAGCTTCTTCGGGGTATCCGAAGAGGCAAAAATCACAAAAAATTTCGAAATAAGTTAAAATTAGGTTCCTGTTTTATCACTTCACATTGTCTAGTTTCTTTTCTCTCCCCTGCTGGTACGATTTTTACAACACCTTATAAATTACCAGTGATTTTTGATAAATCAAATTCAATATAAGTTTTTTTGTTGTTGCAGAATGAGAATGACGAATGCGAATCACCATTGGCGAAGAAGTGGTGCGATGCGGAGAATCACAATGAATAAATGAAGAGGAGGAGGAGAAGGGGGATATCCCCTATCACATGATTTATTTGTGTATTTTATTGATGATTTGATAATTAAAAAGATTGTACTTAATTGATTGATGATTATGTTTTTTCGCCTTTCTTTTGAAAAAAAAACTTTTTTATATCTTTTTTTTTTTTGAATTTTTCTTGCTTCTCCGGATACCCCGAAGAAGCTATATCCAAAAATTTTTATTTGACACATCTTTTGAAGGTCAGAACACCAAATTACCTTGGTTTATAGGGATAAATCCAATGATGTATACGCGGCTCGCTTATTTAAAGAAATGTGTGTCCCGACAGATGACAGGTTGTGCGCGCTGCTATGAGAGGAGACGCAGACGGTGAGAGAAAAAGAGAGCGCGCGTTGGAGAGTGTTTTGAAGCGATTTGAATAGATATCAGAAAATGAATTTGGCAAGTATGATATCATTAATCGATAGATAAATACAAGGGCTATCGAATGAATATAAATAGTTAAATAGACTTTGTCAAACTTGTCGTCTACAAAACACAACTTCTTCTTCTTCTTCTTCTTTTTCGCGCCCCTTCGAAAAATAAAGGCGTATTTTGTTTCTTTCATCAATCGATTTTTGTGTCTATCCTTCTTTCAAAATGATGTGATCATAATATCAACGCCTATAAAATTTCTTTTTGTTGTTAGTATGACCTCTACAACTTTTAATCGGTCACTTTTTTTGCGTTGTCAAAAAAAGGAGTGTAAGTCAGTATGTATGTATGTGTTTATTGAGAATGGCAGAATAATCGGTCATGGTCGATAGGGCTTGATAACTTTCACTTCACACTTCCATCGTCTTGTCATTTCATTTCTGATCTTCGACTTTCTGCAGATTTGAACACCTTTTTACCCATTTGAAACATATCCTTTTTTATATTCATTTGATAGACCTTTAAATTTCCTTCCGAATCATATATTTATCATTACAAGTTTCTTGATCAAATTCTGCCGAAAAATCCATTTCAAACTCTCTAACGCGCGCGCTCTTTTCTCTGACTGTCTGCGTCTCCTCTTCATAGCAACACACGAAACCCGTGAAGTGTCGGGACACACAAAACCTTAAATAAGGCGAGGAAGAGGAATGCTTTGGATTTATCCCTATAAACCAAGGTAATTTGGTGTTCTGACCTTCGTAAGATGTGTCAAATAACAATTTTTGGATATAGCTTCTTTGGGGTATCCGGAGAAGCAAAACTTATTTAGTTATTAGTTTTCCTAAGGAGAAATCCTAACCCTGGTTTCCGTATAGTTACAGTTGTTTTACACAAAATTCAAGTTTTACTGTACATTTTAAAAGTTTTTTTTTCGTTTGACATCATTTCAAGTTTTTTTTATTATTCTCATGGCAGACCAAGAATTGTTTTTTTTTTCACGCGCAGAGAAAAAAAACGTTATTTATGGTCATTATTTTCGGGTATATGACGTGTGAAGATCAGATAGCAACATTTATATTATAGAATGATTACAAAAACGTTTTAATGTTGTTTCTTTGGACGAAAAAATAGTTCTTGGCATATTTTCGTAAATGTTTCTTTTTGTTTGTAATTGTTTCCCAATGTTTTTGTATTCATTCGATAGCCCTTTGCATTTTCTATTGATTGATGTTCTCATATTTTCAAAACTATTTCATTTTCCTTATTTTACGTCTATTTCAAACATTCTTCAACGCGCACTCTCTTCTCTCTCACCGTCTGCGTCTCCTCTCATAGCAGCGCGCACAACCTGCCATCTGTCGGTACACACATTTCCTTAAATAAGCGAGCCGCGTAGACATCGTTGGATTTATCCCTACAAACCAAGGTAATTTGGTGTTCTGACCTTCGAAAGATGTGTCAAAAAACTATTTTTGGATATAGCTTCTTCGGGGTATCCGGAGGGGCAAACTATAACACATATCATAATCATTAGGAACAGGTAGTGATATTTTTTTGAAGGTCACATTTCTGACACCACCCAATTGAAAAACTATATTTCTTACTTTATAATTGATAAATAAAAAATATCGTTTCTATTTTAAACTTCCAATTTTTTTTTCAAAATCCCCAAAGTTTTTCTCTGCGTCTCACACTCTCTCACCACTTCCATCCATTGATTTCTTGATACCCAATGTGTTTTTGTTGTTTTTTTTTGTTCATTACCAAAAATAATCGAATGATATCGCAGATGAGATTAGAGAAAATATTGGAAGAAGGTTCGGAAATTTGTGCGACGACGAGGAAAAGTGTGAAAAAGAAGTCGTCGGCGGGCACGATAACGTCGAAGAATTGTTGTATTAATGAGATTGAGAGCGGCACATCGACGTCGACTTCAGATATCACCAAAGGTGTTTGGAATCGAAGTTCGAATCATAAAAAAGCGGAGCATGAGAATGATGTTCAACAGGCCAGAATGGTAGGTCCTTGTCCCGAGACTGTAATTTCAGCGAAAAAGTTTCTAGAAACAATTCTGAGAGCCTGAGCCTAACTATAGGGTAATCAAGAGTGAGAAAGAATCCTAGAATCTTCATTTTCATTCAAAAAACTAAAAATTAGGCCTTTTCTGTGCTGGAAGTACTGTAATTTTTCATTTTTATTTGAAATAAACTGTCTAGATGTTTTCAGGATGAAAATTTACCCTATAGTAGTACAATACTGTAAGTTTTAAAAAAAATGTTTGCCCAAACCGGGGTCCGAACTGGCGACCTTCTGCACACGAGGCAAAAGCATCCCCTACTGAGCTACTCGGCACACATTGTTTTGCTGTCTCTTATTTCAAAGCCTATCTCGATTTGTAAAAAAATAACATGTGTATTTTTTTCAGGCTGTTGGTAGCTCATTTGTGGAGCATCACTTAGAAGTTGATCAATTGAAAGACGTCTATCCCGATACGTATATTTATGCAGAATGTGCTGAAAGAAGTGATGGTTTACATTCAGAAGAAGCCAGAAAGCGATTAAAAGATGGTGGTTTGAATCAAATCGACGCACCCAGAGAACCGAGTTTATTTCATTTCTTCATTCAACAATTTCATTTTAAATTCTGGATTTTGTTGATTGGCGCCTCTTCGCTGTCAATTATCACGTATTTTGTGCACATGTCGAGGGGGTCCAATGAGCCGCTGAATATGTATTGTGCGATTATTTTGATAGCTGTTGTCATGTTTATGTGTATTTTATCGTATTGGCAACAATCGAAGGCGAAGAAGGTCAGCTTTTCTGTTTGATTTTGAAATTTTCGGTGTAGAAATTTATGTTTCCGATATTCAGTACCTCAAACAAACTGAAGATTTTCTTTCAAAAACTTGTTTGATTTTGAATTTTCATCCTGGATAAGATACGTTTCAAGAACAGTATAAATAGTTTTCGAGTTAATTAAATTTTGATTTTTGTGGTTTTCATTTGTGTCTTTAGAAAAGATCTGATTATTGAAAATTAGGAATGCACATTTTGCTTCTCACAATTTGAAATTTTCAGTGAAAAAATTATGTTTTCATTTGGATAGGTCTTTTACCAATATTCAGTACCTCAAACAACCTGAAAACTTTACTTCAGATTGGATATGCAGGTCCTCTGAGGTACGGTAGAAATATATCTCTTGAAAAGTTTTACTTCTAGGCCACGTGAGCAAGTGCGCTCTATTGTGAATGAACAACAACGGAACATTAACGTCAAGTTGTGTGAAAATTTGGCTTGTCTGAGCGACTTGTTCGAACATTGAAAATCCAGTGCAGTTTTCATATTAAACATATCACTGTTCAGATTTGGGATTCTACAGTACCCCTGATTGTGAGGAACTGCAAATCTTACTAAAATAAGGTATTTCAATTTGATGTTGAACTTGACATACATTCTGAACTTATATGTACACATATTTTGAACATTAGTCGTTGATGTGTATTCACATGTGAATGGCGGATGAATAGGAATGAACAATGGTATTAGGCGATGGTATTCAGTCGAACATGTTTTTGTTAAGTTGCAATCTAGAACGAGACCAATGAACATATTATGCATGGCTAGGGGGTTCGGAGTAAGACCTAATTTATTAAGGAGTTACTTTAAGGAAAATATAGGTATTTTTTTGGTGATACAGGTTCCGATTGTTCCATCAACCTAGACTTTTTCCAGGTGCTCCAGAAAAATCGACTCATGATGCCTGCTATGGCTTGTGTCATCCGTGACTGCACTGAACAAGAGATCAAAGCTGAAGAGGTCGTCGTTGGTGACCTAGTCTACCTTAGAGCTGGCTATAAAGTCCCCGCCGATATGCGGATCCTTCAATCCAACGGTCTTTTGATTGGAAGTGTCGAAGTGACCGGTCACAAAGAGTCGCGCGAATATCATTCGGATGCTGTTGGCCAAGAGATCTCTGTCTTCGACGCTTGTAATGTGGTATTCATGGGATCGTATTGTACGGAAGGCGAAGGGATTGGGTTGGTTATCCGGACCGGGAAGTTCACTGTCATGGGTGCTATTGCTAATCTACATCATCATATTCCACCGCCAAATGGGAGGTTGCATGATGAGTTGCATAGTTTTTCGAGTTTCATCTCGGTGGTGGCGATAACTATGGCGACTGCTGTCTTCTTTGTTGGTTGTATTGTGGCGAGATTTGAAAATATACTTGATCACTTTATCGTTGGATTCGTTGTCATTATAGTGGCTAATGTTCCACAAGGTCTTCCGGCCACTGTGATGTCTCAATTGAGGATAATTGCAAGGAGAATGGCGCAGAAGAATATCCTTATCAAACGCTTGGAATTGATCGACGAACTTGGTGCGGCAACAGTAATCTGCGCAGATAAATCCGGAACATTAACGATGAATAAGATGGTTGTAACTGACCTATGGTTCAATGGAAGATTGGTCACTGGCGCTGCTATTGATTTGAAACATCCGCATTTAAGAGCAATGAAAAGTTCGATGAAGTCAGCGGAGAGATTGGAGGACCCGTTACCGGATATATTAACAGTTATGTCGGTTTGTAATAATGCGCAATTTGAGCATGTGAGAAGGGCGATGAGACGGGTGTCGACGATGAGAGCGATGCAGAAGAGTGCGTCGGAGGCGATGTTGAGTGCGAATATGAAGAAGAAGTTCACAATTGTGTGAGTTAACTCGGTGACATTTCGAAACTAGATGGAAATTTGAAAAACATGGTTTTCGAGTATGACGAACTGTTTATTTTGCACCAAAACACAAGCTGCACCCATGTTTTCACCTATTTTAGGTCCAAAATTGACTGACTCAGACGACAGTATTGATAGGGTTTAATTCTATAGTTATAGAACGTTTATTCTTGGTGAACACTATTGAAATACCTCTTTTCTGAAAATCTTATAAAAACCTGGGTCAATCAATTTTGTACCTAAAATAGGTGAAAACTTGGGAACAGCTCTGTTTTGGTGCAAAAGCAAGGCTTTTCCCTTCTCGCAAGCTTGCGGCAGTTTGTCGCAAACTTGCGACACATTTTTTCTGGCGCAAGGGTGTCGCAAGCCGTGCAGTAGTTTTGCTGCTAGATGTCGCAAAGCTTGCGACTATTGGCGCAAGAACACCGCATGCCTTGCGACAGCCGAATGTCGCAAGTTTGCGACAAACTGTCGCAAGCTTGCCGATTTTTCCCCGAGATATTTAAATGTTTCTTTTTATTTTATAACTTGAAATCATTGAAATTCAATTTTGAAACAACAATTTTCTTACTTTGAACTCATTATTTTTTTAAAAATTGGAAAAAAATTGGTTTAAAAATTGGAAAAAAAGAAATTCGGAATTTTTTCTAAGTCAGGAAGTTTAACTTAGGCTGAAGCGATTTAGGTAGAACTGCATAGGGGAACTTAAAAAATCTTTAATCTTGTTCTGCTTTATATAAATTCACATACTAGGTATCAATTTTGACATTCATAATCCTACTTAAATTCAAAAAAAGGCACAAAATTCTTCAATTAAAGTGCTCAGAATTACAACAAAAAAATTCTGAGTCAACTTTTCCATTGCCATCAACGTATAAGTTTGCAGAGGACACATTACCAGTATCTCTCTGTGATTGAACTATGTATATCAAATTTTGAGCATATCTCATCACGGCCAGTTTTGAAAGGCTAAATAATAATTCAATAAGGTGCAATACCATTTTTATCACAAATGATCCCGTTGAGACGTTTTTTCCGGTTAAAATATAAGCAGTTTTTTTGAGGATCCTAATAAGCGAACCAATAAAGAAATACAAATTTCGTAGATTGAAGATCATTTTCATGCATCTCTATCAGCCTGAAACAGGGGTCCGTCGAAGAAATAACGGCCCCTATTTTTCATATGGATTCTTCACCAAAATAAGGTTCCCGGTTTTTGTCATATGGGTCCCACAAAAATAGGAATATTCAAAAAAAAGGTCCGACACATTAAATTTTTTAAACCTATATATTCCGAAACCAACAATTTTTTTCATATTATCATTTTAGGTATAACAATTTTGAAACGTATTTCATCCTATAAAAACTCAAAATTTTTTCAGTGATACAAGAACTGGTCAAGTTTCTGAAGCTGGCGGTCTTCCAAAAGAGCATTCGAGTCCAGTCTCTCTTCATACAATCGACGAGAAAACTCGCAAAAAATCTAGGCGAAAAAACGATATTTTCGGAGTTCCTTCGGATGTTGCTCTTGTCCAATACGTTGAATTAAATGCTAGCGTTGAAGGGATTCGACAAAGGTATCAGACGGTTTATGAGATTCCGTTCAATTCTTCGAGAAGGTGTCAAATTGTGATATCAAAGTGTTTGACGAATGACCTGCCTTTTACTGTTCAACCAATTCCATTGCCATCTGAGGTAGCTAAATTTTCCTTTTCACTTTTGCGTTTCAAAAAAAGGAACTTCAGGGTCAAGCTCGATTCGTTGTGTTCGCTAAGGGTGCTCCTGAAGTAATACTTGGAAAATGCTCAAAAGTTCGACATGGAAAAGACCTTCGAGACATTGATGATGCTTATCGCAAAGAATGCCAGGCGGCTTGGGAAATGTTGGGGAATGAGGGGAGACGAGTCATCGCGTTTGCTCAAAAGCACTTCAACGCTGAGGAGAATCGAAAATTTAGCAATCATACCAAAGAAAACTGCCCACAAGATTTGGTGTTTTTGGGGATGGCGGCGATTATGGATCCACCAAGGTGAGTGATTTTTATATTCATTCGATAGCACTTCAAATTTCCTGTCGAATGGTATACTTTTCATTATGAGTTACTAGATAAACTCTGATACAAAACTCCCAAAAACATTCTCTCTCGCGCGCTCGCTGTCTCTCTAACCGTCTGCGTCTCTCTTCATAGCGCCACGCGAAACCAGCGCATTGTCGCGACACACAAACATTGATATAAGGGAAGGGGGAGGAGAGCGTTGGTTTATACCCAGTTAACCAAGGTAATTTGGTGTTTCGACCTTTCGACAGAGAGTGTTGAATACAAACTGACAATTTTTGATACAGCTTCTTCGGGGTATCCGGAGGGGCAAAATAATTGAAAAAAAGTGAATATATAGTGTTTTTCAGACCTGAAACGGCCGCGGCTATTGAACAATGTAAAATGGCTGGTGTCAAAGTGTTCATGATCACCGGTGATCATCCAACAACCGCGACCGCAATGGCTAGACAAATCGGATTAATTGGAGCAAACAAGGTAAGTCTTCATTTGTTTTTTGTTGCTTTTCTCTTCACATGACAGTGCTAACAGTCGAGTTCAAGTATTCATCATCTTCCTCATATTTTTTCGTCTTGTTCTCTTCCTCTTCAATGATTCGATAAACTCCTTGACTATTCTCGAATCTCAACAAATAATTGGAATAGTTAAACGAGATCGTGTCCACCACAATCAACATAACAACGAGAAATGCGATGGCTTCGAAGAAAAGCCATTGTGGCGGATACATTGGAGCATATTCCAAAGGACTGTGCTCATGCCAATTTTGTTGCCAGCTTCGGCGAAAAACTTCGGTGTAGATCAGAATTAGGCACCAGAGAAGGAGCTGGATCGCATTGTGCACAAGGGTTTGGACCTGGAAATAGGGAATCGGGTATTTATTGATTTTTTGGGAGGGTGGATTACCAAGGAAGTTGTGTTCAACACATATCGAAGTGAAATATCCAACAATGATAGTAATAATGAGGTGATAATGAGGATGAAGAGAAGTCGAAGAGGCGAGATGATTTTGGAGATGTAGGACGAGTCAGTGGTCAGAATGTATTTGAAGTCGTACTGAAAGAAATTTCGTAACTCTCATGCTTGTCATGCAGCTTCTTTTGAAGAGAAAACATGAGAGATATCTTGGGCTTTGCAGCCTAAGCGCACGTCGTGTAGGTTGGTGCAGCGGCATCGTTTTGGTCTATAAATTGAGAGGTCTGGGGTTCGGTCCCTCTCACTGTCGAATTTTTTTTCTTTTTTAATTTTGGAATGTTCGAAACCTGGTGCCAACGATGAAGCACATAAAATTCCAGGTGCCGAAACCGTAATTCAAAGGGACACAAGAAATTTGTTTGTCTTTATTCTTGGATATTTTAAGATGATAATCGAAATCATATACAAAAAAGTTTAAAGCGCTGTAAGAGCCAGTATAGTTCTCTCCAAAACATAACTGTTCCTTTAAATTACGGTCATAATCTCACATGTTTTGATTGCACAAGCTGCTGCTCAGAAAATCCACGTAGCAGAGCTCACCTCAAAACAACTCCTCGTACTAATCTTAATTTTCTGCCCTTCGAACTCGATTCTATGCCATTCCGATGCTCCATTCTTCCTCTCCTTTTTCATGGTCAAAACAGGCTTTGCAGTTGTAGTTGTGATATTTGGAGTCGAAGTTGTTGTTGTCGTATTATTTATGGATTTTGTAGAAGTCGTTGTTGGTTGCTGGGTTGTTGTCAAGTTTGCTGCTGGAGCCAACGTGGTTGTAGTTGAAGTTGATGTTGTTGTAGTTGTGATATTGGTTAGATTGCCTTGAGAATTATCGATTTCCCCAACTTCTTTGGTTCTCACAAGTATTTTCTCATCGTTCATCTCAATTGATCGAGGTTTTCTCGTTTTTTTTTGGGGTAATCCTTCGAACAAAATTGTGGATTTCAATTCGTCTTGGCAGTTCAAAGCGATTGCTTCGAGTTGATGCGGTTCGAAATTGACGCATAGTTTCGAGTGAAAAATGAACAACGATATTGATGAAATGATGAGAGCGAAGAATAGACAGCGAATTATAATGAAAACTCGCATTTTGGTCGTTGTGTTTTGTCGAAAATGACATGTTGTTGTTGAAATTTAAAGGAAAGGTCACGTTCACGTTTAAATGATAATTTTCAGGATGATCGGGAGAAGAATTCGTGGACTGTGGTGACTGGGGATCAATTGAATGCGTTCAAATTGCATGATTGGGATCAGTTGCTGAAACATAAGAATGTGGTTTTTGCCAGGTAGGTCTAACAAGGTGGATATTTTTGAACGCTGATCAACATCCTGTATTCAGTTTTTGCCAAACGCATTTCTCGATGCGCGAATTTCAGCTCCAAATTTATCAGCTAATTGTAAGTGAGAAAGCGATTTTGAAAGCTACACGGTGATTTAACGCTGCCATCTATATAGAGAGTGCTGAGAAATAGAGAATAAAGGCTCTTTGATCTACTAGAAAAATTGTGGGTCTAAGAATACGAAAATTAATATCAAGCGTATTTGTTGAGTTAAAAATATAAATCATGTTAGAATATGTATTTAACAATTTTTGGCTCGGTTTTAAGCAAATGTACCTGAATTTCCGTCAGTTTAACAGGTGTATCAAAAACAAATCCTAGACTCACCACGTCATGTCAGCGCAATGAAAAACAGCAATTTGCGAGGCTGAGAGAGACGCAGAGAAAAGTTCTCCGAGAGAAGTACAACAGTGAAAATTTCCATGGCCGACTGGTTAACGGGCGTGTCTTTGAATCGAACGACAGCGCCGAGCTCTGGTTCGATTCCCCCACGNAGAGAGACGCAGAGAAAAGTTCTCCGAGAGAAGTACAACAGTGAAAATTTCCATGGCCGACTGGTTAACGGGCGTGTCTTTGAATCGAACGACAGCGCCGAGCTCTGGTTCGATTCCCCCACGCGTCAAAACTTTTCATTATTTTTTCTTTTTTTTTCAAATTACATTTTTTTCACAACGTTCTCTTGTTAGATACTAAAAAATACACTCTCGCAAATAATTCGAATACATTTCTGAGTTTCGAAAACACATTAAACTGTAATTTGAAAAAAAAAGAAAAATAAATAAAAAAGTTTTGGCACGTGGGGGAATCGAACCAGAGCTCGGCGCCGTAGTTCGATTCAAAGACACGCCCGTTAACCAGTCGGCCATCGAAATTTTCACTATATTGTACTTCTCTCGGAGAACTTTTTCTCTGCGTCTCCCTCAATATCGTCAATTGCATGCTGACATGACGTGCACAATTTCAAGGAACATGTAGATCACACTAGACACGATTTTTCTCTGCGTCCTCTTCTGTATGGCTTGGCAGCCTCCTTAAGATTTTAAATCACCGTGTACCGAACATAATAATAAAGTGAAAATTAAAATGTGCATCCTTGATTTTCAATAATCAGATCTTTCCTAAAGATATGGAATGCCCTCAAGAATTGAAATTTATTTAACTCTAATATCATTTTTACTGTTCTTAAAACGTATCTTACCCAGGATTTAAAATCCAAAATCAGAGAAACAAGCTTGTTTGCTTCATTGAGAGAAAACAATCTGTTTTTATACGATTATTGAACATTTCCGTCAAGTTGTGTGTTTTGTGTACAAACACTATGGAAATTAAGATCGATTGACAAGGGAACCACATGAGGGTGTTAACGGACTTTGAAATGAGACCTATACCATTCGATACAGTTTTTTATGCTGACCAACATCCCGTATCTAACTTTTGCTGAGCTCCACTCAGGAAGCTGAAAATTGAGATTTTCAGTTTTGACCAAAAACATATTAACAGTAATAAAAAGGCTAAAACCAAAGGAAATTACACAAATTTTATTGGATCTGGTGTAATTTTTCATTCTCTACATATTGAAAATGATAAAACTCTGAAAAAATGCAACACAAGCTCAATTCACTAGAAAAACTGAACATTCCAAAATTTCTATAAAATTATAATGTTTTCACGCAAAATAAGAGTGAATTTTATGATTTTTTTCACCTTTTTGTTGGCATCTTCTTCTTGCGCTTTTTTCAAACTCATTTTTCTAGCATTCCAGCTAAATTTTCGTAATGAATAATGGTTCCCACCGTTCTTTTCATGTCAAAGAACCCTTTAGTACACCCACTCTTCTGAAAACATATAAATTTGAAGAGATATTTCACTTTTTGGAGCAAATTTTGAGCTCGATTTCCAGCTTTTTGCGCGGAGCTTAGCAAGAGTTAGATATGGGATATTGATCAGCATGAAAAACTGTATCGAATGGTATAGGTCTCATTCCAAAGTCCGTTAACACCCTTATGTGGTTCCCTTGTGAGCTTCAATGATATTTTAATGATACATGATTAAAACTTTTTTGAAACATAAATTACCTAACCATTTTCCAGAACCAACGCTGAGCAAAAACTCGAAATCGTCCAAGAGCTTCAGAAACGTGGTGAGACTGTTGCTGTGACTGGTGGAGGTGTTGATGATGCTCCAGCTCTTGCGCATGCCAACGTCGGCATTGCCATGGGACAATCTGGAAGTGACATCGCCAAACAAACCTCCGATATTGTTCTGCTTGATGATAACTTTGCTTCAATTGTTATGGGCATTGAAGAAGGTCGCCTTCTCTTCGATAATCTTCGATTATCCCTAGCATATACATTTGCTCATTTATGGCCTGAAGTATTTCCAATCATGCTCTCTTTCATGCTCGGTCTTCCACATGGTCTATCACCTCTTCAGATTCTTTCAGTTGATTTAGCGTCGGAAATGCCGCCAGCGATTAGTTTGGCTTATGAACAACCGGAAAATGATATAATGCAAACACCTCCGCGGTCTAGAACAGCTCGATTACTCTCAAAAAGTCTATTGGTATATTCATATATTTTGGCCGGATTTGGGATAACTATCGGATGTATCGCCGCGTATTTAAGTGTCTATTGTTATCATAATATACCAATCACGGATATCCTATTCACAGCCGAACATCATTGGAAAGTTGGTGCGCGAAATTTTACAACTAGTCAGGGAGCGGTGTTCGATGAGCAACAACAACTTATTATTAAGGGGCAGGCAGCCGCCGCGTGGCAAATCACTTTAGTCATGTCACAGGTACAAATTTATCGATTGTTGATATAGTACTTTCTGTTTTTTGCAGGTTTTCCATCTTTATAATTGCACAACTCGCCGAGTATCAGTTTTCCGTCATGGTTTGACGAATATTGTTAGTATATTTGCTGTTTTGATCGAGGTAAGTAGCTCGAACTTAATCTCATTCGATAGCTCTTGAAATTTCCTGTCGAATGGTGTACTTTTTATTATGGGTTACTAAACAAAATCATATCGAAAACTCGCAAAAACTATCTCTCTTGCGCGCTCACTGTCTCTCTAACTGTCTGCGTCTCTCTTCATAGCGCCAAGCGAAACCAGCGCGTTGTCGCGACACACAATTGTTGAAATAAAAGGAGAAGGAAAGAGCGTTGGTTTATACCCAGTTAACCAAGGTAATTTGGTGTTTCGACCTCTCGAAAGAGAGTGTTGAATGACAACTGACAATTTTTGGTATAGCTTCTTCGGGGTATCCGGAGGGGCAAGAATGAAATGTGAAGTTACGTTTGAATTGAATGGGAAATTTTCATGATAACTTTCCCTTCACACTTCCATCGTCTTGTCATTTCATTACTGATTTCTGCAGATTTGAGCCCATTTGAAACATATTCTTTTTATATTCATTTGATAGCCCTTTAAATTTCCTGCCGAATCATACATTTGTCATTATAAGTTTCCTAATCGAATTCCGCCGAAAAATCCATTTAAAACTCTCTAACGCGTTCGCTCTTTTCTATCACTGTCTGCGTCTCCTCTTCATGAAAATACACGAAACCCGTAAAGTGTCGGGACACACAAATCTTTAAATAAGCGAGGAAGTGAAAGATTTTGGATTTATCCCTATAAACCAAGGTTATTTGGTGTTCTGACCTTCGAAAGATGTGTCAAGTAACAATTTTTGGATGCAGCTTCTTCGGGGTATCCGGAGGGGCAAAAGTTTTTCTTAAAAACACATTCAAGGGTGATTCGAAATTTTCAGGTTCTCCTTCTGTTCATGTTCGTCTACACCCCAGTCTTCCAATACATAATGGATATTCACACTCCTCCCGCGCATGTCTGGGCCATCGCCCCAATCGTCGGCCTCTATCTCCTCGCCTTCAATGAAATGCGCAAGTATTTCATTCGAAATTTCCCGAAAAACAAATTAGTCCGTTTAATAAAATGGTAACTAATTAATTGATTTCATCATTTTGTCATGTACATACATCGATCCGGTAGTTCACTTTCTTCCCCTACAGGTTTTAATAAAAATCAAAATCAAATTTCATTTTTATTTTGTATATACTTTTTCTTTGCTGCCCGTTGTAAGCAATTAATTAATAAAGCTGCTTTTTAAGCCCATAATGGTAGATCAGTTTGATTGTACAGCGATAAATATCGATTTCGGAGCACATAGGCTGCCATTTTGGCTTGTCGAGTTCGAGTGAACACTCCTTTGTGATTTCCAACAGCCCGAGTTGTTGCTGAAAATATAGACATCTTGAAAAAATGATCAAATTCTCCAATAACTTACTCATCCCGGTCATGAAATCGGCGAAATTCCAAATCATTTCTCCAGTAATTGTATGATCCCTTCTCAACGCGTCGAAAGCATGATGAGTTTGTTGGATCAGCTCACTTTGATATTGCTCAGAGAAGTCTACAGAAGGCTCCTGATTGAGCCCAGGTATACTATCTGCTCCATATTCTGTCACCATTAATGGTTTTTTGAATGTCTCTTTCCATACGGAGAGGTCCCAATAGACACTTTGATTGATCCATTGCATTTGTCCCATATCGATATACCAACCATAATATCGATTGACGCAAATGAAATCCATCATATCGGCTGTTTGATCGTTGTCAAAGTTGGTTGGACCGTAAACTGTTGTGACTGGGCGGGTTCGATCGATTCCATGGGCAGTGTCGACAAGACTTCTGGAACAAATTATGGATTATTTATATTCGTTCGATAGAGGTTGAAATTTCATGTCGAATGGTTTAATTAAATCCATTTATTAATATCAGAAACCAGGTGAAAATCTCAAAAATAGGTATACTTTTTATTTTTTTTAAAGAAAGAGCACCCTCGGAATAGTAAAACCTCCAAGGGATTTTTTACCGAAAAGCCTAGTATTCGAGAAATTTGGAGTTCAAAATTTTTTTGAACGTATAGCTACGTGGGTAAATTGAAATCGTATGTGAAAATTTCTCGAATACTAGGCTTTCCGGTAAAAATTCCTTTGGGGGTTATACTATATCGATGGTGCTCTTTCTTTTGAACACAATTAAATTTCTGGTGCACCTCCCCCTTGAAGTTATTTTTTGGTGCAGCTCTCTATTTTTGTTCTGGTGCAGCTCCCATCAATTTCGTTGTGTGCAAAAGAAAGAGCACCATCGATATAGTATAACCCCCAAAGGAATTTTCACCGGAAAGCCTAGTATTCGAGAAATTTTCACATACGATTTCAATTTTCCCACGTATAGCTATACGTTCAAAAAAATTTTGAAATCCAATTTTCTCGAATACTAGACTTTTCGGTAAAAATTCCCTTGGAGGTTTTACTATTCCGAGGGTGCTCTTTCTTTTAAGATCCACGTATTTTTTCCCTCTATACTTTTCTCACACCGGACCTCTATTTATATTCATTCAATAGAGCTTAAAATTTCGAGTCGAATGGTATATTTACATCTCCAGAATAATATCAGAAAACTATTGAAAACCCCGTTAGAAAACCCTCACTGCACACGTATAATTCACACAAACAACGCCCATCATAGCAACACACAAAACCCGTGAAGTGTCGTGACACACAAATATTTAAATAAAACCGGGAAGCGGGAAACTTTGGATTTATCCCTATAAACCAAGGTAGTTTGGTGTTCTGACCTTCGAATGATGTGTCAAATAACAAATTTTGGATAAAGCTTCTTCGGGATATCCGGAGGGGCAAAACTAACCTAAAATAATTGCGACTTTCTTTTTTGCTAGTAACTGGTTCATTTGCCAAAGACCAAGCAATAACAGATGGATGATTCTTATCTCGATCGATCATATCTGTCAACATTTTGATGTGTAGATTATTGTTGGCTTTCGAAAACCCTCTGAAATCATTTTTTTCTTCTCAGTTGAAAATAAGAAAACACAAAAAAAGCTCACTTTAAGCCGACAGCTGGTGTTTCCACAATTACAGCTATTCCACGCCGATCATTTTCAGCCATTCGCTCTTCAGCATAAGGATAATGCGTTGTACGGTAGCAATTTCCACCCATCCATTCTAACAGGTTCAAATCTTTAGTCATCACAACTTGATTGAATCCTCTTCCTGATAACTCGAAATCTTCGTGCATACCAAAACCAAGACAATAGAACGGTTTTTCATTGATTAGCATTTGAGAGTCGGTTAATGAGACAGTCCGGAAACCGAAAATCTCACGATACACGTCAATAACTTGGCCATCCGAGGATAATAAAGTGATCTCGAGGGTGTATAAATTAGGCAGCCCCATGCCACGTGGCCACCAAAGTTTTGCATTTTCCAACTTTCCCTCATCTCGAGTTTTATTCGAGGAATATACAGCCAAATTATTTTGATTGTCGAAGATTTTCGATTCCACAACTATTCCATTGTTCAAATCACTAACTGCTGTTTCATAGTAAAAAGAGCCTGTATGATCAGCTACGATGTTGATATTCTGAATATATGATGAGGGAAGTTTGACGAGTTGAACGGAGCGAAGAATTCCTGCGTAGTTGAAGAAATCGAAATTTCCAACATCTTTGAATGAACCAGCAGGGAGGCGGGGGAACTGCAGAAAAAAACCCATAAATAGAATATATGAAAATAAATGTATGTAAATTTTTAATTATTCCCCCTCCGGATACCCCGAAGAAGCTTTATCCAAAAATTGTTACTTGACACATCTTTCGAAGGTCAGCACACCAAATTACCTTGGTTTATAGGGATAAATCCAAAGTCTCTCACTTCCTCGCCTTATTTAAAGATTTGTGTGTCACGACGCTACGCGGGTTTCGTGTGTTGCTATGAAGAGGAGACGCAGACAGACATAGAAAAGCGCGCGCGCGTTAGAGAGTTCTTAATGGATTTTTAGCAGGAATGGATTAAGAAACTTGTGATGATAAATGTATGCTTCGGCAGGAAATTTGATGGGCTATCAAATGAGTATGAAAAAGGTTATGTTTCAAATGAATAAAAAGGTGTTCAAATCTGCAGAAAGTCGAAGATCAGAAATGAAATGACAAGACGATGGAAGTGTGAACTGAAAGTTATCATGAAAATTTACTACTCATTTCATCCGTATCATGTTATTTCAATTTTGAGAAGATGTTGGCAATTTTCAAAATATACGGTAAATAAAGAGACCAGAGGAACCCAACTTTCAAAAGGCTATTCTTCGCCAAGTCTTGCGTCGCAAGACTTGGCCAAAAATAACTTTTCGAAAGTTGGGTTCCTCTGGTCTCTCCATTTGCTCCGGTTTCGCCCCTCTTCTTCGTCTATATCAACATTTGTGTGTCGCGACAACTGCCTTGCCCAGCGCATTGCTATGAAGAGAGACGCAGACAGTGAGAGATACTAGCGAGTGCGACGATGAATTTGTTTTTGGTATTTTTCAGAGACCTCATAAAAATACTCATGAATGATGAATATATCATTCGAAAGAGAATTTTAAGGGCTATCAAATGAGTGTAAACATACCATCCTTCCAGAGATGTTTCTCTCGTTAACCTTTTGATAATTGAAGTCTCCCTGTGGAATAGTCGCCCATGATAATGTATTGTTCACAGCGACAGTGAATTTGTTCTCAATTCCGAATTTTAGGTAATCTGAAATATCGACCTCGAATGGTAAATGACCGCCAACATGGGATGTGACTTTTTCAGCGTTTACGTACTGAAAAAATTTAAAAATACACATGTGAGATCAAAAAAAAAAAGAACTTACCACAGCTGCGAAATAGTTGACACTGGCAAATCTGAGAAAATGACGGAAATTTTGATCGCGAAGCGGGATGATCTCCTTTTTCTCATACCATACCCAACCAATATGATCGCGTAGCTCACTTGAGGTGCCAAGATCGTTGTAGGCACTTGGAACCGGCATGACGGTGGAGTTCTGGAAGTAAAAATGAATTACCGGCTGAGTATGATATAGTAGACAACAAAAACAGTTAATTGTCGGTTGCTTGTTTTATTCATATTTAAAATACGTTTCAAAACAAACCAAAAAAGTGATCTGTAAATTTTTGAAAATGTTTTTATTTGAGGTTGCAATGTTCTTAACCGAGAATATGTAAAGTTTCTTTGGAGCAAATAAGCATATGAGCCGAAATTCAATCCGTCAAACTCGCCCTATTGATAATTATGTTTCTTTTCTTTTCTATGAGTTTTCCATGAATTCAACTATAACAGGAAATTGGTTTCTTAAAGGTTTCAAATTTTTGAGCAGCAACTCAAAAAAGGCTTCGAAGCTAGCAAACTTTCCAATGAAAATTTGGAATCTCCACCAAAAAATCAAAGATAAATTTTGAAATTTTGTTTCCCGTAATGTCCCTTTTATAAAATGACTATTGTTGGGATCGTAGACCCATAAAGTTACTAATTGTTTAGATCAAATATCTATATTTGATCTACCCCCATTTTCCCCGCTATATTTACTATTTTTGTGTTGTTCACACTTCCTATATAAACCCGCTCCCTGCTCATTGTAATCAGTTTTGCTATTACCCCATTTGGGTTAATAAAGTTGTGCTCCATCTACCTCGTTGAACCTACACAACTAAAACAACTGGCGATCAGGACCACAACAACTGGCAATCAGGACCACAACAACTGGCGATCAGGATCATTTTCGAAGTCACGCTGCTGCTGGAACAGTATTGGTACTGTAGTATTCAGTAAGTTATTAGTTACCAGTTAGTAATTAATAGTCAGTTAGTAGTCAGTTAAAAGTTGATAGTAGTCAAAAATATCAGTACTAGTAGTAGTAATGGATCCCGCGTTGGTTGAATTCCTTCGGAAGCAAACCGAAAACCAACAAAGCATCCTGGAAGCAGTTACCAAGTTGGCAACTTCGCTCTCCACTACTCAGCCGCAACAATCTTCACAAGTATCTCTTGTCGACTCACTCAATTCTCGCCTCACAGTGTTCACCTTCGATCCAGAAAATGGCTGCACATTCGATGTTTGGTATAGTCGCTATGAAGATGTCATCAGTAAGGATGGGAAGGATATGGATGATGCCGGGCGAACTCGTCTCATCACTTCAAAGTTGGATTCAGTTGCTTATGCACAGTACACCAACATCATCCTACCATCGAAACCTTCTGAGTTATCATTCGACGACACAGTTAAACAGTTAAAAGACATGTTTGGACCGTCAAAGTCAGTGTTTCGACGCCGCTTTGAGTTCCTACAGTTAGAGTATGCCGGATCAGGTTTGGACGAGTATACAGGCTTAGTTAAACGTCATTTTAATTTTGCTGAGTGGAAGAGTATGTCGGACGAACAGCTTCAATGTCTCATTTGGATATGTGGATTCCGAGGACCGCAGTATGCGGATATCAGGACTCGTGCGATTCAATATTTGGAAGCCAAGCCGTCGACTACACTTCTCGACCTGAAGAATGAGATCAAGCGTCTACTTGACATCCGTGAAGATTCGCAACTCGTTGGTTCAACATCGCAAAAATCCAGTTTGGACATCAATGCGATTAGTGAGAGAAAGGGAAGAGGGCAGGTAACAAGTTCTGCGCCTCAGAAAGCTTCATGCCGTCATTGTGGTCGTAACCACTCAGACAAGGATTGCAAGTATAAGTCAGTAGTTTGCTTTAATTGCGACACTGTTGGTCACTTCGCAAGACTCTGCCGTGCACCAATAAACAATGCAATCAATACGGTCAATGTTGAAGCTGGAAGACCGAATGGAATCTTCAAGATGGTGAAGATCAATGGTCAAGAAGTTGAGATGCAACTGGACACTGGTGCCGAAGCAAGTTTGCTCAGTTACAAGGATTGGATTGGTATGGGACGTCCAACCTTGTCACCACCGTCCATCGTTTTGAAGTCTGCGAATCAGACAACGATTCCAGTCAAAGGTGAGTTCCGATGTTCGTTCGTGCTCAATGGACACAATGGTTATGGTACATGTCGTGTCGTCGACACCCATTCATTGCTCGGGATGGACTGGATCACTCAAGATACAACACTGCTGCAGTCGCTCACACAGTCAGTGAAGTTAGTCTCATCAGAAGAAGTTACTAGTAAAAGAGTTAGTAGTATTAGTAAGAGAGGGGGTGAGACTAGTAAAGTCATAAATCAGTCAAATATCGAGCCGGTTGCCGATATGGAAAGTCAGTTAAATCGACAGAAGTCAAAAAGTAAAGTTAGTAGTTATCCATCAAAGATCGAGCCGTTTGCCGATATGGAAACTCAGTCAATGTTCGAGCCGTTCGCCGATACTCAGTTAAATCGACACAAGTCGAAAAGTGAAAAGTTAGGAGTAAATGCCGCAGTTAAAGTCAAAGATTGTCACCAGGTGAAATCAAAATGGCATCCTGCGAAAGTAGTTCGTCGTCTTGACAAAGGATTATACTTAGTTAAGAGTCAAGACAAAGTCTGGAAACGGCATGGCAACCAGTTACGCCGCAGAGTTCAGTCTCCAACGCCGGATCACTTGCTATCAGTGCTCAACTTGCCATCAATGCCGCTAGACATCAATCAGCCGTCGCATGTCAGTTTGCCGACGCCGCTGCTTCGTTGTCCACCAAGACAACACCGACAACGCCAATCGACATTGCATCGCCACCACGACGATCAACAATGGCAACGTCAACAATTGCTTCGTATCGACGCCACAGCTACGCCGCAGTCACATCGTCGCAACCTACTTCATAGTAAGGGAGATGTTGGGATCGTAGACCCATAAAGTTACTAATTGTTTAGATCAAATATCTATATTTGATCTACCCCCATTTTCCCCGCTATATTTACTATTTTTGTGTTGTTCACACTTCCTATATAAACCCGCTCCCTGCTCATTGTAATCAGTTTTGCTATTACCCCATTTGGGTTAATAAAGTTGTGCTCCATCTACCTCGTTGAACCTACACAACTAAAACAACTGGCGATCAGGACCACAACAACTGGCAATCAGGACCACAACAACTATAAAAACTTTGCCACCTTCTGAAAATATTGAATGAAAACAGTAAACAATTGTAGATGTCGACTCTAATGATTAACTAAATTTAAAAATTCCTTTCGCCGCTTAAAATTTGATAACATTACTTTATAGATCGTTTACATTTCGGTTCAATCGACATTAAGTATATGTCAAAATGTATATCTTATCTGAAAAACGGATCTTATTAAATATCTCGCATGAAGTACGTTTCAAAAATTATATTGATCCCTCTCAACTGCATTATCATGATTTCACTGATGTAATACTTTGTCATGAATTCAAGATACTTGTATATAGTTTTTCGTTTTTTCACTATTTCAAAATTCGGATAAGAACAAGGATGGTTTATTAGGTTGACATACATAAACATGAGAAAATCATTTTAAAGGGGGGAGGGGTAAAGGGAAAAAATAGGTATACTTTTTATTTTTTTTTAAAGAAAGAGCACCACCGACATATTAAAACTACCGAAGGAATTTTTACCGAAAAGCCTGATATTCGAGAAAATTGGATTTAGAACTTTTTTTGAACGTATAGCTATACGTGGGTAAAAACGAAGCGGATGTAAAAATTTCTCGAATACTAGGCCTTCCGGTAAAAATTCCTTTGGGGATTATACTATATCGATGGTGCTCTCTGGTGCACCTCCCCCCTTGAAGTTATTTTTTGGTGCATCTCTATATTTTTGTTCTGGTGCAGCTCCCATCAATTTCGTTGTGTTCAAAAAAAAAAGAGCATCATTGATATTGTATAACCCCCAACGGAATTTTCACCGGAAAGCCAAGTATTCGAGAAATTTTTACATACGCTTCGTTTTCTACCACGTATAGGTATACGTTCAAAAAAATTTTAAAATCTAATTTTCTCGAATACCAGGCTTTTCGGTAAAAATTCCCTTGGTAGTTTCACTATATCGGTGGTACTCTTTAATTTGAACACAACTTGTTTTTTCGTCATACCCCCCCCCTTTAAAGACACCTATTAGGTGAAGTTCAATCCCTAAAATGTGCTCTATTGATAATGTCATACGATTCCGATCTGAATGGATTTTTTGACTGATTTTGATACCAAACTCTACGGGTCGAATAAAAAACTTTTCACCTTTAGAGAAATTCTTGTTCTTGAAATTTTTTCCTTTTCAAAATCGAAACTAACAATTGAAATTTGGGTAATAGAAAGTTTGAAGCATTTTTGATTTCTCAATAAAATTTTCCGTATTTTTTTTCGTGTTTACACAAAAAACACACAACTTGACGCGAATGTTCACAGACCAAACGAATTGTTTTTTTCTCAATGAATGAAGCAAAGAAGGTTGTTTGAGAAGGAAAGGAAAATTATTATTTTCCAGTTTTTGATTCACAAATTCAGATCAGATGGAATACGTTTCAAAAATTGTATAAATACTTTGTGATTTTTCGAATTCTCAATTACTTTTTCTTTCAAAATACGTTCAAAAATTCCCAAAACATACCTCAAACTTGCTCAAATCACTATCAAACCATCGATTAGTTATCCCAAGATCTCCATAATTCGTCGGTTCTCTTACAAATGTCCACAATCCATCAAGCGGATCAAAAGTTCGAATTTCATTTTTCTGAACAGCCAAAAGCGAATCCACAGGATAATGAACAAGGAGAATCCACCCAAAAATGAGAAGAAACATCTAGAAAATCGATGAGATTAACTTTTTCTTTACTGCGCGACTTGTACTTTTCGGACATTTTTTAGAGTCTTTTAATTCTTCATTTGACCAAAAACTGTGAAGAAAAAGGAAGAAAAAAGTAAATTTCAGAAAAAGAAAAGAATAGGAGAAATGGGGGTTTTCCGGTCGTTGAATGATAATAAAAATTCGAAAATTTAGGGCAAAAAAAGTCGGAGAAGAGAGGAGAAAGTAGGTTGAAGAAGTAGTTAGTTAGGTCGCAATATTTTTTTTGGCTGCGCGGATAAAACAAATATACATGATAAGATACTACAAGTAAAGTACTCTCCATACATATGTTTTGTTTGTTTTGTGGTGTGAAAAGAAGTGAACGCGAGCTTTTGATTTTTTTCTTTTTGCCAAACTAAAAATATCAAAAAATACAATGTATTTATATTCTTTTGATAGACCTTTAAATTTGCAGTCGAATGGTGTTCTAGTTTCCAAAAAGTGTTTGACGAAAAAACGCGAAAATTTGGGTAGAAACAGGGGATTACGCCTGCATCTTACACGCTGCAAGCGCTATGCATGGCGGCACACGAAACCCGTGAGGCGTCGGGACACACAAATATTGAAATGAAGGGAGAGGGGAGAGAGCGTTGGATTTATCCCAGTAAACCAAGGTAATTTGGTGTTTCGCCCTTTCGAAAGAGAGTGTTGATAAAACTGCAATTTTTGATATAGCTTCTTCGGGGTATCCGGAGGGGCAAAAAATGGAAAATCTAACACAGAATTCAGACTAACAATTTCTTAAATACCGAAATTTTCTCGAAATTATCAGAAAACAGAAGGTATAAAATAGATTTAAAAAAAAACAACGCAAAAATATGCGAAAACAAGGTCATTTTCCGGAAATAATTTATGATGAGCTTTGAAATATGAAAGGTCACATGTATTCATCCCCCGTCAAGAAATGATGGATTGCTGTCGTTCTTTCGGCAGATGATAAATTACGCGAAGAAACAAAATTATTGCTGTATTTCGCTAGAAAAAGATTAAAAATGGTTGGGCGCAAAAAAAGTGAAAATCGAAATGCGAATAACAAGCAAACAAACAACAACTTTGCTTTTATACTAAATACTTTCTAAATTTTAAAAGTTTTTATTTGCCAATAAATCAAAAAATTATCGAGTTTTTCGCAATTTCGAAAAACTGAAAATTGATAAAAATCGTTCGATGCTTCTCAAACTTTTCAGAACTTCAAGTTAATTTTGCCCCTCCGGATACCCCGAAGAAGCTATACCCAAAAATTGTCAGTTGTTATTCAACACTCTCTTTCGAAAGGTCGACACACCAAATTACCTTGGTTAACTGGGTTAAAACCAACGCCTTCCTCTTTCTTCGCCTATATCAATATTTGTGTGTCGCGACAACGCGCTGGTTTCGCGTGGCGCTATGCAGAGAGACGCAGACAGTTAGAGAGACAGCGAGCGCGCCGCCATATGTTTTGAAGCAGTTTTTCAGCTGGATTTCATGAAGCAACATGTGAAAATAAACACAGCATTCGAAGTGAAATTTCAAGAGCTATCGAATGCATATAAATACAGATGGGCGTGATTTTTCTTTCTCAACGAAAAAAAAATTTTCCCCATCAAACTAGAAAAAAATCAAAAAGAGGAAAAATAAAATTTCTTCTTTTTCTTCCGGGCGAAGTAGAACACATATACACAATTTATTTCATAGAGTAATAAAACAATAATTATGCGAATGCGGAAAAAAGTGAAAACGACTAAAATTGGAAGGGTTGGAAGGGTTGGGGGTGGGCTGAGATCAATTTGGCGGGCGTACAAAATGCGAGAATGTATAGAGACAAAAAGCTAGAAGGGTACTATTATTATGTTCAACAAAAACGTATTAAATAATCCATTCATCAGTTCGCCAAATGGCGATGGAATATGTGTCGGCGATTTTTTGATCGCTAACAAAACGATGAGAAAGACTTCGAAATTGGCGGCCAATTGTGACGAGTAGGGAATTGGGAGTTGAGGAGAGGTTAGACGGAGAGCCATCAAGGGTTCCAGATGAGCCACGGAATCGATCGACTGTTTCGCTGACACGTTCACGAACCCATCCAAGACCGGATTCGGTAGATGAGGCAGTGCTAAGAGTAGTTGGGCGGCCTGAAAAAATGAGTGTAAAGGGATACATCGCCAGGCTACTGTAGTGGGTCTTGTAGCGTTTTTGAATGATGAAATGAGTCCCAGAAACTAGATAAAGAAAAATACAGTAATTCAAAGGATCATATATGTTAATCAAAATGAATGTAGTGGGTCCTACACCGATTTTTCTTAGTGTGTGTTTGTTTTTAATGAGGTATTCTGTAGTTTTGTGATATCTATGTCTGAAAGCTAGAAACCGTAATTTAAAGGGACATGTATATTTTTTTTTTAACTTTTTTATATTTCAGATTTTCTGGCTTTAAAATCAAATTGAAGACGTGGAACTGCAAATTGAAAAAAAGGAGATTATAGAAGTCGACGTGTCCCTTTAAATTACGATGCCTATTTTCTATACAGAAAGTTTTTCTCGATAAAAGGTTCGACCGGTCCATAAGCTTGTAAAAAAATCAGCCGTTCGCCCGACTTTTAGAACGCCCTTTCACCCGCGCCCGTTCGCCCTAACGCCCGTTCGCCCTTTCGCCCGTTTGCCCGTTTGCCCTTTCGCTCGTTCGCCCGTACGCCCGTTCGTCCTTTCGCCCGCGCCCCTTCGCCCGTTCGCCCGTTTGCCTGTTCATTACTGTTTATAACGTTATTGCAACAAAAAACGTGACACGAATCGGGCGAAAGAGCGAAAGGGCGAAAGGGCGCGGGCGAAAGGGCCGCCCGTTCGCCCGATTTTACAACCCTACCGGTCTAGACTTTCCAGTGGTTCTACTATTTAAAGGGACATCTCTAGTTTCGAGATTACTGTAGTGAGTCTTAACGCGCTTATCGAATTCTCTATATTTTTGAGTTTTTAGTGGTTTTTCTTCGGAATTTTGAGACGAATTTATTATAATCTATTTTCCATGTGCCCCTTTAAATTACGGTGCTAATTTTTTCTAGATGTGGGCAGGGCTTTTCGGACCATTTTTGGATGGTTTTTGGCTTGAGAAAAGCCCAACTTGAACTTCTAGGTTCTTTTTTTTTGGTAATAAACTTATTCATTTTTCATTGAGGCATGGTCCGGTCCGGTATAACCTAACTTACCACGGATACTTTCATCATCTCTCGAATTTTCTTCAATTATACATATCGAAGTGATATCAGCTTCATATGGTCGGAATGCGGATAATGGTTGGATCTGAAAATACTACCACAGTTTTATCATGTCACAAAACACGTCTCATATTTATATGATATTCTTGAAACGTATTACTTACCGTTTGAGCATGAGCAACAACAATGAGACCTTTTGATGTTCCAATATACAATTGATCTCCATCACTTCGTTCTAATAACTCCAAACAAGTCACCATATTCTGATTAGCCATCTCCATGTCAATTGTGTGAATTGTTTCACTAGCCGGCATCACTTTTCGAATATCCAATGATCCACACACTAATCGTTTCTCCACATCAATCATTAGAACCTTTGAACTTTTCTCAATCGCCACCCAAACACGGGTGCCATCTTTCGTACCAACAATCTGTCTCACTTCACATTCCTCATCGGGTAGATATAAACTAGAAGAGAATGAGAATGTATCATTCGAAGCTATATGATGAATCGATATTCTTCCCTCAGTATGACCTGTCCAAATCTGTCGAGTTGAACCAGAATCGAGAAACACTGCGGTTTTGATATCATGCGGACTATCGAAGGTTCCCAGAAGTGTTACCGAGTTGGTCTCGGAGAGCCGGAGTAGAACGAGTTGCTTTTCAGAGACCAGTAGGAGCACATCATTGGTTATCATTTCAGGAGAACGGATCTGCAAAAAAAAATAATTTCCTATATTTATTTATATTAGCTGCCTCTCCGGTTGCCCAGAGAAGCGTCAAAAATGGTCTCCCTTGGTCGAAAGACCATTTAGACTAGAACTGTTCTCGTGTTAATGAGACCAACTCCGACTAGAACCGTTCTCATGTGAATGAGAACAATTCCGAATTAATTACCCGGGAACTTAATCCAACGATATCGTCGTTCCCCCGCTTATATATGCAAATGTGTGTCGCGACAATGAACAGGTTGTGTGTGTTGTTATAGAATACGTTGCAGTGTAAAAGATACGCGCGTGAAGCTCACTTTCAGATAAGGTTTTCGATGAAAATTCACATCATACCATATTGAAATAAACATTTTATTCGACTTGAAATTCAAAGAGCTTTCAGATCAGTATAAATTCGTTGTATTCTTATGGAACAATATTTCTTGCTGCCCCTCCGGTTGCCCGGAGAAGCTGTTTCAAAAGGCCCGGAGAATCTGTTTCAAATTTTTTCAAGCAAAAAAAAAAATATCAGACTGTTGGTGGTATAGAAAACAATTCAATCAACCTCTACGATTCATTCACCCGGGAAGTTAATCCAACAATATCGTCGATCTCCGCTTATATATGCAAATGTGTGTCGCGACAATGAACAGGTAGTGCGTGTTGCTATAGAATACGCTGTAGTGTAAAAGATACGCGCCTGAAGCTCGCTTTGAAACGAGCTTTTCGATGGAATTTTACGTTATATATCGAATTAAATATTTTATTCGACTGGAAATTCAAAGATCTTTGAAATGAGTATAAGTTTAGTGTTAAAAAATATAAAATTCTTATGAATAATATATTTATGTTAAATTTAATTTATTTTCGCCCCTCCGGATACCCCGAAGAAGCTCTATCCAAAAATTACAGTCTTATCAACACTCTCTTTCGAAAGGTCGAAACACCAAATTACCTTGGTTAACTGGGATAAATCCAACGCTCTAACTCATTTCCCTCTTTATCAATATTTGTGTGTCGCGACATCGCGCTGGTTTCGAGTGTTGCTATGTAATGTGTGTGTTGGGTAAAAGATGCGCGCGCAAAGCTCATTTTCAAGCGCGTTTTTCGGTAATATTTAATATACTACTGGGTTGAGATATCTATTTCAATCGACAGGAAATTTAATTCTCTATTGAAAGAGTATAAAAACTCACAAAAGTTCCATTCAACGATGGCAATTGTAACCGTCCAGTTTCATGCAAACTGATACCATACACCGTAACCTGTCCACATTCATCACAAGACCATATCGAATCCCTCACTTTGCACACAAATTTGGCGCGAAATGGGAAGCTTATCGATTTGGTGTCAACGAATCCATATTGGGTGCAACTCATCACAGTGATCTCTCGACCAGATAACCATAATTGCGATTCAAAGTCGTCCGGTGAATCAATATCATCAGATATTGGGATGGCGAGGAGTTCCGTGGGTGGGAGAGCTTCGTTCAGTTCACAAATATCCAGTAGATGTGTAAATTCAGGAGCTGCACAGAATCCAACAAGTTGCGAAGAAGAAGGTCGACTTTCCGGATGAGCACTCCAACAATGTACCAATAGGTCCAACATCGGAGTAGGGAGAAGGAGCTCATGTGGGAGGAGCACTGGCCGAGCTCCATCGAGCATCCGCTCTTTGACATGCTCCTCTCCCTCGAATGGCAATTTCAATGTCAACAATTCGTATAAAAACATGCCGAAGGAGAAGCAATCCACCTTCTGGGTATACTCCTCTTCTCCATTGAATCTTACAATTTCCGGTGCCATGAATCCCTCAGTTCCCCCGAAGCCTTTAGCACCTCCAGAAGGGAGCACAGATCTCGAGATACCATAATCCCCAAGTTTCAGAAGGACATCGGTTTGTGGGCTGAACGGGGCGGGAAAACGCCAACCGAGCACATTTTCTGATTTTAGATCTCGATAGATTACGTGGGAAGAGTGAAGGTATTCGAGAGCGCGGGCGACTTGAACGGCCGATTCTTTGATGACACCGAGCGAGAGCTTGGTGCCACTTTTACGATGGGAGGCGAGAAGTTGGTTGAGAGCACCAAGTGGAGCAAGTTCGACGATGAGGGAGAGAGGATTAGTGCACATCTGAAAGAAGAAAATTAGGATGTCTCTCTGATCATGCATAAGATTTTTTCTGAAATTAACTTTTTCTACCAAATCGACCGTGCTTATCACAATCCTGCAGTTCAGGGTTCCGATCAGGTTCGTGCAAAAAAAAAAGTTGAGTACTAAAAAAACATCATGATCCGGTATCAGTCTTCATCAAAAATTTTTTAGTAGATACAGGAGAAAAAAAAGTGTGCTCTTAAAAAATTGACTGACCCGGATCACGACCCGATCCGTTATTCGATTCTGATCCGATCCAATCAATCTGGGTCACGTTTCCGATCCGGTCATTATCCGGATCGAAATTCGGACCGTGACCTTTTTTTCGAAATGCATTGAAAAAATAATGGATCGGGTCGGATCGGAATCATGATCCGGATTAAAAAGATCGGATCACGATCCGGATTGAGACTTGTAGGTCAGATCCGAGTAGATCAGTTGGTCCAATATTTTTTTCTGATTCGAGTTGGGATCCAGTTTCACTCGATCAAGAAAATAAAAGAAAAAAAATAGATTACTCTGCGAATCAGCTTGTTTTTAAATATTCGATTGTGGATTTTTTGTTTCGTGAGTTTATCCGTTAGTCCAAAAAGTTGTGCGTCTTCGAAAATGCTCGACAAAATGCATTTTCGAAGAGTCAAAACTTTTTCTGGCAAATTTGAACTTCAGAATCGTGATCAGGAAGGTCGATTTGGTATATACGGATATTTTCATCAAAAGCTCAGTCCCAAAGAAACTGTGAGGCCCAAAATGACGAATTGGGCCGAAAAAACAGGTCACAAATCCCGCGGGCTGGAACACATCCCTTTTTTGTTGGTAAATTACGTTTCATAGAAGCTAGGAAACACTGACTGGAGCTAGAAAATTGCTCGGATTTAAGAGCTTGAGAAAAAGTTGAACCATGATTTAAGAAAAACATTTGTAAGTATCTGATAACTTACCCCAACTAGTCCAATAACATTTGGATGTTTGACAGTGCTTAGTAAACCGTACTCCTGTCTTGAAGTACAGTATGCTCGGCATGCAAATTCCAAAGAATCTCTTCTCCATTTATCCGCGGCTGCTTTATATGCAGCTAATGCACTTTGCCTTCCTCCTGGTCCAGGATCGACAGGTTCGAGCATTTTTTGAGCAATTTCACATAACTCCCCATTGCCGAGTCGAATGGTGGAACGAAATACGAAGCCGAATGCGCCTCGTCCTAACATTCTCCCCCGTTTCACTTGTTCTTGTTGTATCATATCGATATCCGCAAAAACTGTATCCGGAGCAATATCTCTCATGTGCAATCCACTATGCGACGGGCATTCCAGCCAACCATATTCTCTTCCAGCTAACATGCATTCCTCAATAACGAAACAATGAACAACTCGTTTGATGGTCTTCGATATATCGCCAACTGTCTTCGACTCTTTCATTTTTGTCGGACTTGTCACATGCGCAACATTCACTTCGGCATCATCTTGTGATCTTCGCGCGGATTTGAGCTTCACCGCGTCGCGTATGCAATGCGGACACATCACATATCGAGAAACCAACAAATCTCCTTCTGATGAATGGACAAACCTTGTGCCAAGAGCCGGATACCTAAAAAAAAACAAAGTCACCTTTCTCAAGTTATAATTTCATTTTTGCCCCTCCGGATACCCCGAAGAAGCTGCATCCAAAAATTGTCAGTTTGTTATCAACACTCTCTTTCGAAAGGTCGAAACACCAAATTACCTTGGTTAACTGGGTTAAAACCAAAGGTGACTCCCCCTTCGCTTATATCAATGTTTGTGTGTCGCGACATCGCGCTGGTTTCGCGTGGCGCTATGCAATGTGTGTGTTGTGTGAACTATGCAATTATTTATTTCAAATAGAATTTTCTCTAGTTTTTTGAATATGAACATGATAAAATAAATAAACTACTCAACGTAAAATTTAAATCTCTATCAAATGAATATAAATTTGCATAGGTTAGAGACAATTTTTACGTGAAAAATGGGAGCAAATCATAATTGCCCCTCAATCTCCCAATGTATTCCCAATTTTCTACCGCCCACCGATTACTACTTTTAGTATCACTATATATTAGCAACAATTTTGCGTTTCAAGAGAAGTACAGTAATGGCGGGACCGGATCAAAATCAAGTCAAGCAGATTGTATCCGAGCAAGCGATGCAAATGCCATCAGGAGATAAAATGAAAGCATCGGCTCGAATCGAATTGAGAAAGGTTGATTGTGAAGTTCCAGAGACTAACAATGCTTTTTCTTCAATTCTTTCAGAAAACATTGAAAGAGTTGGAAGAGATGGCAACAGCTCGATCGGGCAAGGATAAAAAAGACGAGGATGACGAGGAGGACGAGGCCAACTATCCACTTCCCCATATTTGTCCATCCGAATACTCATTGAAGGAGTTGAACACTCAATTGACTTTATTACCAGTGGTTAGAGCATTCAATTCGGCAGAGGGGAAGATAAGAAAGAAGAAGCAAGCGAGTTAATAAATGGGTTAGCATTAGATAGTCTATGAAATAAGAGATAGAAAACATCGTGTTCCAAGTAGTTCAGTGGTGGAAGATTTTGCCTAATGTGCTAGAGGTCGTGAGTTCGGACCCCGCTTGTGGCGATTTTTTTTCTTTTTTTTTAAATTAGGTGAGCCTGACTCACCAATCCTCTAACAAAGTATCCAATAAATCTGTGACCAATGCCAACAATCTACTTCTCCCCTCAAGGTCTGTCTTCATTGATAACCTCTGACCCGAAGAACTTGTCGATATACTCAAAGAAGATATCATCATCTCAATAATCGGTCGATGCTCCACAGTATTCCACGTCCTCCATCGTTTTTGCTCATCCTTCGCGCGCATATCTAACATATTATAATCGATGTCACTGACCTCGGCCAAGGGTAGAAATTGTTTCAACTCGAAGATCGAATGGCCTTTAATGTGTAGCTCCAATCCCGTTTGCCATACAATCCATTCAGCTTTCGCGAATTTCGTGGCAATCTCGGAGATCTTCGCGCAATCCGCTGAAGTTGTCATGAAGATCGACTCAATCGCCGTTGTCACATTCTTATCACCCATTATCCGAGTTATCAATCGACTCCAGAATCCGGATGGAATGTAGGCCAACGCATAGACGCGCCGGAGAAGTTTGTCATCATCGTAGGTAAACTGTAAAATCGGATCCGGGTCTACTGAAGTTCGATGGAGAGGTTTTTTAACCGGCGAGTTGGAGTTTGGCGGGCTCGGACATCTCACCGTCCATTTTTTGATCTTCATTCGAATCTGGAAAAAAAATAATATTGGTTAAAGGATTAACCTAGTTTTGTGAACAGTATATCCAAACTTTTGGAATAGTTTTTTGAGAAACCTATATTAAAAAAAAAAATAAAAAAGCAAAACCTGCCAGCATGGGGGATTGATCCAGGGACCTCTCAAATACAAGGCACGCGCTCTACCTACTACGCTATTAATGACACACTGCATGTTATCCCTTTTTCTATAGATATGAAGTGTCGAATTTCAACTTTAAAAAAATATTTGGTTAATATTTTTTTGATTTCACAAAAATTATTTAGCGTTAATTATAAAATAGGTTCAGAAATAGCTACAGTATCCCTAACCCTAAACCAACCTTCACCGCCGTTGTCAAAAAATCGGATCTTAGTCGATACTCATCCGGCAATAGACATGGTAACAACAACTGCCTCGATTGCGTCGACAACGCCAGCTCAAACTTATGGACCAAGTCGAGCAGTTGATTTTTAAGCATGAGCAATGCTCCACCCTTGAATTGCCTTGTTAAAGGATTGATCGCCTCAGTGGATAGAAGTCCAGCAGGAAGGCTAGGCGAGCGAAGAATAACGATAGATGTGAGAAATTCGAGAAGCCACAGTGGTTCAACGAATATCAAATCGCGCAGGGTTGCATCCTCAAATCGAACAATCTCCCCACAATCGTGTAAGAAAGTGCAAGCCGCATGGAACTCGATATCATCCCGAAAAGGCCTGCCAAACTTTGATGCCATCCTTTTCTTCACTCGCTCTTTATAAGATTCAACAGTCATCACCGAGGGGAGTGAATCCTTCCGAAACTCTTGTCCAATCTCCTTCGTCACTTTGAGTAGAGCAACATACGATGAAGGGATCTGTTGCTCAAGGGCTCTCTCTTTCCCTATCCGCACTTCCCAAGATATCCGGTAAATTGTATTGAGCAATGTTTTAACATCTTGTCGATTCGTCGAATTCATCAAAACCACATCAACAATCCGGGGGAGACCTGATTTATCAGCATCAGCTATCATATAACGATTCCTCACTTTAGTCTCGATCTCCTCTATAAAACTAGTTGGCATTTTCGAATGAGCAACTTGGTCTAAATGAGTTCCAACCAATATCACAGTACTATTCGGTGCTCTCGATTGAATATTGATCAACCAATTGTCAAGTTGGGTAAACGCTTCTTCCCCATCAGTTATCTTCCAAACAACCAATGTCAAAGATCGTTTAGTGAGGAAATATTGATGAGTCGCATAGTACTCCCGATGACCCCCAAAGTCCCAAGCGGTATATCCAACCGGTCCGAGAACCCTGTCCCCTTTTTGACGCTTCGCTTCGAATTTGAACTCGCAGATCTTGACAGAGTCGGATTGGGTGGCTTGTCGTTTTTGGACTCCTTCATTTCGTAGACCATCCCATAAGGTAGTTTTTCCAGATTCAGAAGCTCCGAGAATCATGAGGCGTAGGTGATGATAAGTCTTAGATTCCTCAAGAATGGTCTTCAGATATGCCACAATTTCCACAGTTTTACAATTCTCCGTGTTGACCATTGATTCCAATGGTTCTTTTAAGTTACATCCCTTCAATGACAAAGACCATAACCTTGACAACATCCCATAATCTGGAGGTAGTTCTCTTATTGCTGAATTACCGGCCAAGTTCAACACTGATAGCAATGACAACTTGGCGATATCCGCTGGTGGAATTGCTGTTAACTTATTATCACTTAGGTCGAGAACATTGAGGATTGGAAGAAGGATTTTGCCGGTTGTTGAATTGATGACATTGAGAGAGGAGAGACGATTGCCGGCGAGTTGGAGGGTTTTGAGCCATTCGAGAGAGTCGTGACGTTTATGAACGCATTCTTCGTCTTTTTGAGGGTCGATGGGTTGGTGGCGAGAGACGCTGAGAGAACGCTGGGAGCGGACGGCAGATTTTGAACGACTTCCTGGAAAATGAAAATGATCGATATTTCGTATTCAGTTTTTGTCATAATTAATACACAACTTCAGCCTTGAATTTCAAAGAACAAACATTCACAAAAATTGTATAGTTAGTTAAGCTATAGGATAGTTTTTCACTCTGATTATTTTAAAAACTCATGATTATCAATAGAGCGTGTTTTACGAATTGAAATATAGCTCATACCAAAGATAATAATATTCTAGAGAGCACGTTTCACTCATGATTTCTATTTAAAAAAAACACAGAAAAATTGGGAAAATAACGTGAGCCCTTGTAGTTCTTCCAGACAAGTTTTCAATTGAAAAATTTCACTGTTTCAGAGATTTTATACAGTTTGCCAGTTTACGTGAGTTAGAGTTTTTCAACAGAATCATTGCTGTAAATAAAATCCTTATTGAAATATATACAAATTCGAAACTATTTTTTTAGGTGTAAAATTTTACTGTTTCAAGGGTTCTAGATAGTTTCACACCTTACAAGATTCACAATTCGAAACGAAAAAATTTCGAAATAGACTTTTTGTGAGAACCTTTTTTCACCCAGAAAAGCTTACTGTTTCAGAAGTGTTGTTAAGTGTAAAGATCACATTATCTGTGCTGATCAATTAAAACCTCCAAACATCAATTAAAAAAATCAAAGTTTCCCGTATACCGAATATCAAAACTTCAGTAAAAATTTACTGTTTCATGGATTTTAGATAAATTGCCAGTTCACGTCATTGACAATCGATAATTTTGTAGCCCATCTTTTAGGTACTTGGAGTTAGAACAATATGGGCAAAAAAATTTGGCGCCGAAATGATTTATGCTTGTTGATCGCTTCGAAATATTTCTGGAAAAGGTTATGTGCCTTTAGTTTGTCTTTTTTTTAGTTCCAAAGAACAACAAACATACTGTACTGTAAGCCAGCAACAAGACGTTTGGATATTTTTTCTCATTTCGACGCCAAATTTTTCTGCCCATATAATACAAGTGCAACAGGCATCACTCAGAAATTATAGTACATTCCGATTTCCTCCTTTCACTCACTATTATGTCTGACTGGACTATTCCTCCGTCTCGTCGTCGGTGCTACTCCACCCATCATCGTCGTCGGCCCATTCGTCGGTGGCACCGCATGACAAACCGTATGCAACATTGTCGCCGCAACAAATCCCTCCTGTATTTTATTGAAAGACAAATCCAGTGTTCTCAAATGCGATGGAACACAAGCAAAAGGCGGCAACGAGGTGAGCGAATTATTGGACATATTGAGGATGAGAAGACGTGGACATGTACAGGCGAGGCAGAATGGGAAGGTGTGGAATTTGTTGTGAGATAGGTTGATACTCGTAAGTGTGTTGGAAGAGGTGACTTGGAAGTCGGGGAACATCGAATCATCATCATACACTTTCGATAAATTGATGGCAGCTTGCCAAATGTTTTGCCTTCGAAGCGGGTTGATTGTGACATTTGGAGGGGTCTCATTCTCCGGTGTCTTGCTCCCCGGCTGAACTCCTAACCCCTGAATCAATCGGGGTCTTTCCCCCCGGCTTGTCCGAGCTACCATTGGCAAAGAACTCAAGCGATTTGAAGAGGCGTTAAGCTCCTTTAACGAGGGGCAGAGCCAGATATATTCGGGGAGTTGGCCGAGCTCGTTCCTTGATACATCGAGCACTTGAAGTTGGGGAAGGGAGGCGAGGAATTGAGGAGTCAAACATTCTAAATTGTTGTTTCTTAGATTCAGAATTTCCAGCGATGTTGAAGAAATATAATACGAGGGCACTTCAATTGTTCGAATCATATTCTCCGAAAGATTCAGGGATCGTAACGAAGGCATTTGGAACAGAATACTGGGGAATGTTGAGAGTTGATTGGATGATAAATCAATCCTTGTGATTGCTGCCAGTGCTAACCGGGTGGTCCTTAATCTGGGGTTCACATGAAGGGCTGCTGAGATGAACCAATCCGATTGGACTTGATCCAAACTCGCTGCTGACCAATTAAGTTGTGCTGATTTCGAAGGGCATAGCGATGAAGGCAAGAGATTTTGGCCCACTTGAATTTGTCCCACATCAATGTTCTTTTTATTGATTTTATATTCGGGGTCAGGAAAAACCAGGCGAGTCAGAAAAACTCGCATGAGCTTCTCATTGTGGTTTTCAGATGCGAGGCGAAGGGATTTGTTGTCAGTGTCGAGGGCGCCACGATCGAGAAGAAAATGGACGATATGGAGACCGTCGGAGCGGACGGCTTCGACGAGAGCACCGGAGCCAATGCATCGACCTTCTTCGACACTTTGTTCGGAATCGAGGACGGCGAGAGGGAGATTGATGTCAGCTCCAGAGTCAAGAAGGAGGCTGAAATGAGAAAAATCGTGAAAATAGGAATTTATGGGCATTTTTTGACATTTTTCGACGTTTCTCAACTTTTTAACTACAAAAAAAGTTCACCCAATGTCGAAAAATAACTAGAAATACATCTTTCCCACATTGTTTGTCATTTCTTGACGTTTTTAAAAATACATTTTCTGCTATTTCTCGATTTTTTCGTAATTTTTGAAGTTTTTTGTCATTTCATTACATTTATCGACATTTTTCGTAATTTTTCGACGTTTCTCAACTTTTTAACTACAAAAAAAGTTCCCTCAATGTCGAAAACCAACTAGAACTACACTTTTCACACATTGTTTGACATTTCTTGATGTTTTTTTTTTATTTTTTTCATAATTTTTGAAGTTTTTTGGAATTTCATTACTTTTATTGACATTTCTTGTAATTGTTCGACTTTTCTCAACAATTTCGCCAACATTTTGGAAATTTTTTCGGCATTTCATTACATTTATTCACATTTCTTGTAATTTTTCAACATTCACTCAATGTCGAAAAATGACTAGAAATCGAAACTATATTTTTTTTTTACATTTCTTGACATTTTTTGTCATTTCTTGTCGTCGTAAAATCAGTTTTTTCGTGATTTTTGAACATTTTTAACACTTAAACTATATTTTCTGTTGTTTTTTCGACATTTTCTGTCATTTTTTGACATTTCTCGTAATTTGAGATATGTTTTTGTAATCTATCAACATTTCTTTACATTTGTCGTCATTTTTAATTACTTAAAACAAGTTCATATAATGTCGAAAAATGACTAGTTATTCTTTTCTACAAACTGCTGAAAAATGACGATAAATGTTAAGAAACGTTTATTTCTCAACATTTTCTGACATTTCTCTTTTTACCCTAATGGGAAGAACAGTCGAGAAATGTAGAGAAACCCTTATTTTCCTTCGTTTTTCGTCATTTCCTAACAATTTCCGACTCTTCCCAATAAAAATTGCAATTAAAATTTCGTGCTCGCTACCCGACCCATTTTCAATATATTTCGTGACCCGATTCAAACGTGTCTTCAATTGATATAATCTAACCTCCTAAATAGTTGTTAGTATTCTCATTTTATATTAGTATGAACAAGAAATAAGGTGAGCAAAAGGGCGTTTATTGTTGCTACTACTACTCTCTACTTTTTTTCAGTGTTATTTTAGGCAAAGAATGGTAAACGAAGATAACGAGAAAAATACCACTAAATCTGAACTGTAAGTCGAATTTCAGAAAAAAAATAGCATATCGATTTTCCTAGAGAGAAGAAAGAGGCGGACGAGAAGACTGAAGATGATGTTGGCAACGAGATGGCCGAATCGCAACGTTGCGACGGAACATGTGGAACGGTACTGTCGTTGGGGGTCGTTGAAACGAGTGACCGACGGTGGACGGGTTCGGCTGCTTGGCATGTTTAGCGTGGGGCGTCGTCTCTACAGTTGGGATGAAGTTTTTTCGACGAGATATATATCATTTTGTAGATCTTGATTCGCTGAACAAGAATCCGTGATTGAAAATTCATGGGTTGGTGAAAAAATGATTTAATGACTAAAAAATGATTTTTAAACTTCGCTATATTTTTCTGAGCTTCAGATTATTGATTGGCAAAAATTGATCACGGGTTCTTGTTAAGCGTCTCGAGATCTACAAAATGATATATGTCTTGTCAAAACAATTTCAGATTCTCATGCTGAAAGAGCTGAAATTGGTCGACTGTGGTCATGTCTATTGCGAGCCCTGTTTCATTGTTGTCCACAAAGAAAGTCATACATCAGAAGTTTGCAAGACTATCAAGAAGTCTCTCACTCCCAAAATCGATTCGGAAACGTCTTCTGAATATGGGAATGGAGATGAGCAGGCGGTCAATTCCGATGGAAAAGGTATACATTTATTGGGCATTAGAAGGCCATTTATTTGTATACGCCTGGTGTACTGGTTAGCAGCGTTGCTTTGCGCGCAAGCGACGAGAGTTCGATTCCTCGCTAGAGCAAATTTTTTTTTATTTTTAGCTGTCCCTTCTGATGGAAATCCGAAGCCAAAGGGTGCAAAGGAAAAGGAGTGGTACTCGTTTTTGTATCAAGACAAGCCAATCGCCGTGCTCATGTCACACCAATCTAGTTACAGTGACTTGATTCGGAGATTGGCGACAATGATCAAGGCCAATTTGGAGACTCATGATATTATTCTGAAGGTGCAACCCAATTCGAGCTCTTCGTCAGCTGATCATACGCCAGCTGAAGCGGTGAGCAATTACTGGATATTGAGAAAATATACATATAGGTTTTTTTTTGGTTCAGACTGCAATTTCGGTGCCCAATTTGGAGGTGAAATTGTGCGATCTTCAAATCCCGAAGACTAAGATGTGGGTGATTGAGGTGATGGACAAGGCGCAACGCAAAGAAAAAGCGGCAAAAGCGCCGTCGGCATCGCACAGTGATACTAATTTGAATGATTCCGAGAGATTTTGAATAAATGGTTTTTTTTTGTGGAATTGTCAATAGGGCGCACTTGACTGTCTGAAGCTACATAGTAGCCAACGGCTTATGGATTGTGTTGTCTGCTATGTCTCACAATGATTGTGTATATATCAAATAGACCCTTCTGACCACGATCCCACACTCCAAATTTTTCAGAGACTCCCCAGAAAAAAGTTATGAATCTTTAAAGTTTTCTTCTATTTTCAATTATTTTCACCCGTTTAATTGAGTATTTTAACCTCAAATTTACACCAATCGATAGCGAATTTAATGCAAATTCAGAAAATCAAACCAAAATCACTGAAAACTGAAAAAAAAACAGCATGAGAAATCCAGTCTAAATCACGAAGTCGCAGCATAGAAACAATAAAGTATAGGATATTGTTGTATAAAACAGGCATTTTCAAAAGCGCATAACTTTTTTCTGAGAAGTTTGTGGAACATCTGACTATTAGGATCGTGATCAGGAGGGTCGATATAGTACATATAAAAGTTTTCATTGAAAGTTATTTGTCATAACATTTGAAAATCCCCTTGTCAGTGAACGTTAAATCTCACTTATAATAAAAAGCGTTAAAATTTTTCAAAAATTCTCCGAACGTCGAAAAATGTCAATAAATGCCGAGAAATGTTTAAAAATCCTCATTTCTAGTCATTTCTTGTTCAACACCCAATATTGTGTTCAGAGTTTTTTTTTGGAGATTGGATTGTATTATTTGAGGACACGTTCGAAATGATCACGTCAAAAAAAAAGAAATGACGAAAAATAACAAGAAATGCCGAGAAATGTGGAGAAACTCCAGTTTTTCATCATTTTTCGTCTTTATTTTGTCATTTTTTTCACTTTCTTCAATATAATACTCACTTCAACAAAGGCAGTGATTGATTAAATGCGGCTAACATGAACGGAGTTCTCCCTCTCGTACAATACACATCCAACTGAAATGGACACCTCATGACACGATCTATTGATTCACACTTGAAATCTATCATTGTTTGAACAACTTTGATATGATTTTCAGCCACTGCCAGATATAATGCTGTTCGACATTCGCCGTCAACTTCATTTACATCCATTGCGTGTTTATATGCTGGAGCGCCGACTGTGTCGATTTCAAGTTTGAATTTTTCGGCGAACGGAAATTCCAGAATTCTGAGAAAAATTTTTTTTTTCATCTTTAACTCTTTTATTTTCTCACGTTTTCACGCATTCTGCTGATCCACATCGCGCCGCCCAATGTAAACATGTTGAACCTTCTGCATTCTTCGAGTTCACTAGTTCGGGAAATGTCTGTAATTTATATGGTTTTGGTATCATTGTTCTTGTATTTGCATAAGGAACATAAAAAACTCATTCGATTTTACATTTTGTTGCTTTGAATATTGAATATTAATTTTTTGAAATTATTTTAAAGAAAACATTGGATACAGTAACTTTAAAGGCGCACAACGATGTTTGTTACTTCGCGGCAAGACTCCATTTAAGTTTTTCTTTTCTTTTTTTTCGAAAACAAATGTTTTCAATTTTTTCTCTCGTCAAACAATTATTTTTATGATTCATAAATGTTCATAATTCGATTAAAATAAATAAAATGTTGCAGAATGTCATCAATATTACGAAAATTCAGTATGTACGGGCACAACGATTCCTACACTCCACAAATTCGCTTCGACACCGGCGAAAGTGCCGCTCGAATCGCCAAATCACTTCTATCCCAACTAAAAGCCTACGCCGCCGAAAAAACACCATCAAAGCTAGGAGATGTTTGCGAAAAAGTCACCCTAATTTGGACGAACATGTTCAACATTGAACGAGAAATTGCGCCTGTCAAAAAATTCGAGCTCTCCGAAGAATTTCTGATCCGCCCCGATATTATGAAGTTGCTCCTCTACGTGTTCCGCATGATCCCATTTGACTCGAAAAGAAAGATACGGGATATTGTGACTTTTATAATTGTATGGTGTTCGAGAGATGCGGATGAGGGGTCAGGTGGAGCAAAAGCCAAGTTCAATGTGAAAATTCGCGATCAATTATATCATGTGAGACAAGAAGTGATGGATATATTAACAGAAGGATTAGACGCACCAGATAGTATTGGACTGTATAATGATATTCTCAAATTATTCTTGAAAGATGACATGTGCCTCATGGTGGGTTTTTTATACGAATACTTTTTGAAATTTGAAAATTTCAAATGCGAAAAGTAGTTTCGGAGGTATTAAATTACTTTTAAAAAAATAATTTAATCAATAAAATTTGTAAAACTCAAGAGTGAGCTTATAACTCGACCATCTTCGTCGAATAACGATAAAGGGCTCGTATGAGGACTTTAGATACGGAACGAACTCCTTGAGAACCGTTCTTAATAGAAACTAACTAACAACCCTTATAATGTATTAAAGTTCAACCCGTGTCTAAATTTTATCATAACATTTTCGAAAATGCCTACACTGGCTTGATCAATTCTGTCGAAATTTATGTTCTTCTGTATATTATAGCTGAAAGTGTAAAATTTTTTTTTCAAAATTTGGCATATTATCGACTCAAATATTTATCCAATCACATATTTTTCATGCAAATCTCCTCATTTCCCAAAAAAAAAAACATTGAAATAAAAACAATTTTCAGGCAATTCTCGACGACGATGGTCTCGATCCAAAAACAGGAGAAAAACTCCGCGAAAAGGGATGTTTCTGGATGATTTTCCAACGTCTCACAGCAAAACAAATATTCCTCGAACAATTCGATGTAACTTTCAAAACTCTGGAAAGCATCGAATTGATCATATCATCGAATCGAGCAGCTATTAGCGTGTTTTTGGAAGCTAATTGGGATCTATTTTCTTGTAAGCTATTTTTCAAAATTTATTTTATTTAATCTTTTGTTTTCAAAACAAGGAAAAATTGCAGGTAGTATGAATAAATTGATGCTAAGTATGAACTATTATGTGCAATCAAAATCGAGCCAAATTATGTACGATATATTGACGTGTCACGACAACTTTGTGGTCTTCAAGAATTATTTAGCGGATCCGCAGAATCTACGAATCGCTGTTCAGAATATGCAAAGCATTTTCAAGCCTGTCAGAAATGCTGCTATCAAACTTTTCGAACTATTCGTTTTCAACCCGAGGAACACATCAAATATCCATCAATTCATAGCAAATAATGCCAATATTCTAGTCAGTTACTTTTTCGAAATCTCAGTATCGCATGGTTATAAAGGACGAGTTGAGGAGCTCGAAGATGCTCGAAATTCAAAAATTGTATATAAATTGCTAACTTGGGATCGGCAACGACCATTCACCCGTGAGCAAGAGCTCGAATTCCATCAGGATGAAAAATTGCAATCTAAAATGCTGGAAGGTCTCTAAAATTTGACATAAAATTCAAAAAGCAAAGATTGTTTTACAGAACAAACTGTGGAAACCGATTCGTTATCAACAAAAAAAGTGTGTCACGAATATGTGAATCGAGTCGCCTATCACGTGCAAAACCTACGGGATCCGATCATTTTTGGAAAAGTATAATTTGTGAAAACAATAAATTGTACCTGAAGACATTGTTGAAGAACTTCGACGTTTTGCGATGACACAGCCGCGTGGATTACGGTATCTTTTGTGTTGGGGGATACTGTAGTGTGCTCGGTGAATATTAGAAGACGTTTCACGATTTCGAGATGACCGTTGGTGCATGCTCTGAAAATTTTAAAAAATGAGAATTTTTTCAAGGCGAGTGGATAGATAAACTTGATGACATCCCAAATTTTGATAAGAACCAATAAATATCAACCTGAAATGCCTAGAAACTATTTTATCTAAGTTATGGTCCGGATATTACTACTTGAAAATGGATTAATTTCAGCCTAAATACTGAAAATCTTGTTTTTAATATTCTGGTCTGGATTTGAGAAATAAAAATCGATAAATTATTGTCTAAAAAACTACAGCTGTTAACCAATATTAGCACTCGAATAGTTCTAAAAATATTGCTCAAATTATATAAAACTCCTGAAACGGTAAATATTTTCATAAACTTCTTAATCTTATAATCTTACAAATTTCTAAGCTGATCTTTTCACAAAAAACGCTATACTTGACAATTTTAGTTTGATCTTTAAGGTTGTGACCTTGTTATAGTTAGGATATTAACTTGAGATTGCGAAATCTTCATGTAATGCTGATAATCAATACTTTAAATTATATGAAGCTTTTGAAACAGAAATTTAATATTCACCTGAAAATGACTGAAACGATAATCTTTCAAATAGTTGGACTAAAATTTTCACTAAAATCAAAAATCACCAAATACTTGACAATTTTAGTTCGGTTTGTAGACTCTGACCGTGTTATGGTTGTGATAATAACTTGAAAATGTGCAAGCTATACAATTTAATGACGATAATATTTTCCTCAAACTATATTTAATTATTGAAACAGTAAAGTTCCATGATTGGAAACTTTGAAATTTGAAAAAGTGGAAAAGAGAATCCTCAATGTAGGGAAAGATTAATTTTGTATTTAAAAAGTATGATTTTGAGTTGAAATGTCAGTTCTCAAAGACAAATGATATCATGTTATCCTAGCCCTTAATTTCTTTCTAAAACACTCACATTATCAAAACCGTCTCATCATCGGGTGATCTTCCATTAAAAAGCACCGATCTCGATGACTTTTTACTCGTAAACTTCTCCAAAATCTCCTCAACTTGTCTCAAATCTCCCTCAATACACGCCGAGATCAGAAATGAATGCGCATTGTCGATGCTCTCATTTTCTTGCTCTAAAATATTCTCGAAAATTTCTTTCGAAGTTTCAAAAACTAAATACTCACGAATAAAATCAATCAACGCCACAGCCGCCTCATTATGACCTGCTTTTTGTGCTAATTCCAATGGACAATACCCGTCTTTATCGGTGAGCAAAGGATCCGAACCTGTGCAATTTTTCAATAGATTCATTTTTCAGAAGATGCTCCACTTACCGTGTTTCACCAGTTCGCGAATAATTTCGATTTCTCCCGATTCGGCGGCCATATGCAAGGCGGTCTTGCCACGATCATTGCACAAATCGAGAGAATCTGAAAAATGTGAGTTTTTGTTTGTTTTTCTTCAAAAATTTACCTGGACTACATATGAGAATTGTCCGTAAACTGTCTAATTTTCCATTATGAGCGGCTAACATGAAAGGTGTTCGACCGTGTCGGTCTACCCGATTCCAAACCCATGGATTTACATTGAAAAGATCGGCGAGAAGTTCGAGGTTTTCGAAGAGAATTGCCTGAAAATAGAAAAGTTGTATTTTTGAGTAAAGTTTACTGTTTCAAGATTTTTTTTATATTTTGAGCAATACAAAGGTTTTCAATAGTGAACTAATATATTCCTAGAAATTCCTAGAAATTTTTTTCTAGAAAATCACAATTTAAATTCCTAGAAAATCACAATTTTATTTAATTTCCGGTAGACATTTTTTGCTTGTCGCCAAACGTTAATTTCCTGTTCATTTTTGATTTTTAAACCTCCCTAATCTCAAAAAATACTCACCTGTCTAACAAGTTGAATTGCTTCCGAATTGTCTAACTCCAATCCATCACTAGTTGATCCCATTTACAAAATATATATAATCGCTAAAATAAGTTAAGTTCTAATTAATTTTTCCAACGCAGAAAATCGCAATTTCTTAAGCACCTATGCACACAAATAAATAAACATTGTCTACACACAAAAATAAAAAAAAATAAAATAAATATTCGAGAGTCCGAAACGCGCTCTGCCGCAAATTACATATTGATTTTGTTTGTCTATTATATACATGTATATGGCAGATGTCAGAAAAATGAGGAGGAGGAGGAGAGAATGAAATAAATGGATGAAAAAAAGGATATACTATGTAACAATAATGAATTACTGTCTCTTTCGATGTTTATTTAGCGTTATGTTACAACGAAAATGTACAGGAATTAGAAATGTGCCATTGTGAGGCGAGTGTGCGTTGATTTGGAGTCGATTTTATTTCGGATAAAGACTGTCGCACCGCCGATTACGGTTATTGTGCGTTTGACGCCGACGCGGTCGCGGAGAGCTCTGAAAAAATAATGGTTTGAGCAATTTATGGATTTCTTGCGCTAGAAATAATTACACGAATCTATTGGGTTATGATTTTCAGAAAACCTAGATAAACTGAGATTTGAAGTGATTTTGAAAACCAGGTTGAAATATGTTTCAAACTTTCTTTATTTATTTTTTTTTTGGTTGAATTTCAATTCGCTAGTAAGTGGATTGAGTAAATGCTCCTTCTAGGCAAATAATGGAGGTTTTTTCTAAATATAAACCTTAGTTTCGAATATTAATATTCAAAAAATTGGTTAGTTTTTTGGTGTGACTAATTTTGAAAATTGAACAAGTATCGTTCAAAACAAATTTTTTTGTTGTTTTTAGGTGTAAACTTAGATTTTTCAAAGTTACCATGTTGAAATATGTTTAAAACTTTCTTTAACGGTTTCCGAGACACAATGAAAGTTTTGTCACACGATCTTATATCTTGAGTGATTTTAAAACGGCATTTTTCGTTATTCCTGTTATGTTTTTGCCAGGATTATTAGTAAAAACTTATACCTCAATTTTTTGCAATGGAGAGCAAGACCAGAATTTGCTAAATTGAACTAGATGTTTTCAAAAACTAGGATTTTAATTATAAATTCTGGTTTTCAAAAATGAGTACTTTGAAATTGGATTACAACCAATTCTGAGAAAAACGTGCTGTTTCACGAGATTTGCTAGAGCCAGGGTTGTGGTTAGGGCCGAAACAGGCTCTCGTTGGCTGGACCGTTTGGCTAACATTTTGTTTTTGATTCTCAAAGGCTCCTGACAATGAATAGCACGTTTGAGTTCATATTTAAAGTTTCCGATAAAATATACTGTTTTATGAATTTTATGTAATTAAATATCGGTTGAGTCTATTGTTGGGAATGCAGAATTGACTGGTAGTGAAGTACAAATTTGAATATGCATATAGCACAGAAAATGCCTCAAAATATTTGAACTACTGAAAGAGCACTCATTCAAAAATTAGGATTCTGAATATAAACCTTGGTTTCGAATATGTGCCTGGTTAAATTATGTTTCAAACATTATTCGTCATCTTTTTTTCTAGAATTTAATTTGCATGTATTAAATTTTCCCTGAATAAACATATGGTAATTAAAAACAAAAACAATTTCCCCGAAACTGTTCTGATCTGAGTTTTTTTTTGATTTTCAGTCAGACGTCAGCGGAAGTATTTTAAAATTGCATTAAAACTAATTCTGAGAAAAACGTGCTGTTTCACGAGTTTTATGTAAACAATTAATTTTGAGTCATAGTTCGTTAGCGAGATAGTTGCTATTGTCAATGTTGATGTTAAAAATATAGTTTATGGTCATTTTCAATAAATTCAGGGTTTCAAGTGTTCCCAGGTTGAAATATGTTTCAAACTTTCTTTATCGTTATTTCTTTTTTGATTGTAATGAATTCGGTGAATTGAGCTCTAGTATCAGTTCCCCTTTTGGGTAACCAATATGCGCAGTGTCGCCAAATACACGGATGAGGTTTGATTTCAAACCTTTCGAACAATCAACGAGACGGTTGTCACACCAAATTTATTTGGGTGCAACAAAAACAACAATTGATACAACAAAAGTAGCAATAACAACTAAAAACCGAGTCTAGAAAATCTTTTTCTAGATAAAAAAAAATAAATTAAAACCTAATGTGCGTCAGCAAAACCGCGTTATGCGTCAGTGATGCAGGGGGTGACGCGTTGTGTGCCAATCAGTCTTCTTCACCTTTTGGAGATAGCTACTACCCCCTCCTGGAAAGAAGCCGTCCCGGCGACACAAGGAAGTTAGCCTAGAAAACAAAAAGTTAAACTAAGGGGACGGAACCTAGGGGAAAAACAAAACTATAATTCTAACACAATTCTATTAGTGGGACCTAACCTAAAGGGAAAAAACAAAATTCTCAACTTAACTACTTTCTTGTGACGTCGAACCACTGATCCCAGATGATCGAATCGTCAGCTTCTCTCGAAGTTT